>CM077666.1:32589011-32816511 GCA_039707655.1 Elymus sibiricus
ATCTCAAAGTGCCATGGAATACAGCCTCCACAATAGTTGTGAGTGGCAATGCTCTATTCCCTCTGAGTACAAAGTTATACACCTCTGCAAGGTTGGTTGTCATGTGGCCATACCTAGCTCCATGGGTGTCATGCAGCAAAGACCAATTCACGGGAGGCTCTTTCTCTATCCACTAAGAAAAACTCTTTATTGCCCTCCCCTTCTTTCTCTTAGTACCAGGAGGGTCAATTGCTGGCAAGTCACAAAGACCTACTGGCTCCTCTAGCTCCGCCATAAGTGTTGCTAATTTAACCTGATCTTCTTCCATTTTCTTCCTGGCACCGACCTGCTTCTTAGTAAACTCATCAAGTTTTGACCAAATAAAATGGTATTTACGCTGTTGGTTCTGCTTGCATAATTTTTTGAAGAAGTTCATCAACCGCTTGTTTTTGAACTGTGAGAAAAAAATTAGCCCCAAGATGGCGCATGCACCACCGGCTCTGCAAGTCCTTCCAAGGTGTTCGTTCGTCTTCTGTTGGATTCCTTAGTGTCTTCACGGCCTTCAATATACCAGCATGTCTGTCATGAATGACACACACATTTGGTTGGTCCTTCACGATGGCAATTTTCACTTGCCGGAAGAACCATACCCAGCTCGGAAAGTTCTCACCCTCCACAAATGCCATGGCAAGTGGGATGATTTGATTGTTCCCGTCCACACTAAAAGCAGTCAGGATTTGCCCTTTGTACTGACCAGTCAGGAATGTACCATCCACAAACATGACAGGAGGACAATGCCGGAAAGCTTCGATGCACATAGCGAAAGAGAAGAATACTCGTTTCAACACCTCGAAATCTGGTATACTCGGCAACCTCGTGTGTTGTACGTTAACATAAGTGCCGGGATTCCTCTCCTTCAGTATGTCAAGGAGATGGACAACATTATCATATGAGTCGATGAACGTCCCAAACCTTTCCTCCATAACCTTCTGCTTAGCCCTCCAAGCCTTTCCATAAGGAATGTTATAATTCCGTCTGACCTTCACTGCTGTCTGGATGTGTTTTGCTTCCATATCTTTCTTCTGCACTATCTCAGTATACATGAGTTGCGCAATGAGAGTTGAAGTCAGGTTTGGATGATTCACCAGAAGGTTTTTCCTCACACAATTATGTGGGACGACATCGGTCACAACCCAGTGGATGTTATACTTCGGCACGTACCCGTGCACCTTCCCAGGACAACCTGTTTCAACACATTTCACGGTATAGTTTGTTGGACTTGATATGTGTGTCCGGAAACCCTCTGCGTAGACATAGCCCAATTTTCTGGACTTGGTTCAGATTATACTGCCATGGAGTCTCATGGCCATCGTTGACCGTAAGGCCGGTGGATATGTCCTGATCCCATGCAGAAGGAATCGATACCTCCACTTCATCCTCGGAATTTTCAGAATCCAGATCCTCCACCAATCCATCCTCGTCCTCTTCCTCCATCACCCTCTACATTTCCTCCTCTTCCTCATCCCCATCAGCAAAACCAGAACCAGCTAATATTATCGACTGACTACTCTGCCCAGTATCATGACCACACACATTGTGTGGCACGTAGTCTGACTCTTTCTCGGGTTGGCTACCATCCACATCCAGTGGCTGTGACCCGGATAAACAAATCTCGTTAGCCATTTCACTGCCCTGGCCGGGTTCATACCCCCCGTCGACTTGTACGGTATTCTCCTCCTTCGCCACAGGTTGCACTAGGGCATATGGGTGGATTCTTCGGTCTCGACAACGACTTAACAGCGTCAACCAATGCTGGCTCCTATCTATCGGCATCAACTCCCACTTGATATTTTTACAGGATTTGGTCCACAATGCATGAATACTGACGGAACATACTTCAGGATCCAGCCCAAAACTAGTAGTCAACCAGTACTTCAACTGTCTAATGTCCAGTCTGTCCGGGTCTGGAAGTGTCATGACGCCATTTTTATACTCGCTAAGATCAACTCCCAACTCATTGTATCGAACATTACCAGGGCCATAGTAAACAGTCAAATTTACTGATTCGGACATTTTCACCTGTCAGACATTTTCATCTTCTCATTAATCACAACGAACAAAATTATTACCCGCTACACTAACTAACCGCTAAAATGCTACCACAGACAAATTAACACTCGAAGTACGCAATATGACTTATCTACACTAACTAAACTCTACAAGTCAGAGAAAATTTGTGACGACATGGTTATACCTTCGACGCGTGTGTCCCCGGCTTCTTGCTCCTCCCTTCAACTCAGCGGCACCGGCCACCTCGCGGCGTACTTGCACCACCGGACAACACCACCGCCGCCCCCTCGACGACAGGAGGTTCAACTCCGGATACCCCCCAAGCCGCACCTCCTCCTCACCACCACCTCCTCCCCAGCCGCACCTCCTCCTTACCACCACCTCCTCCCCAGCCGCACCTCCTCCACCCCACCACGGCTTCCACCTGCACTGCCTCGCCTCCCCTCCCTCTGGCGGCAAGTGTGGTTCGCTCCACATGGCCGCGTCATCGTCATGGCATCTTTGGCGTCTCTCCTCATCATGGCAGCGGCCTGGGCTCCCTTTTCCTCTCCGTCATCAACATCCGCGGCGCTGCCATGCTGCGGGGAGCGACCTCCGAGAGGATGGGCACGGCGGCCGTGGGGTCAGATCGATCAGCGGCGCTGCCGGCCCCGTTTTGTCTCCTCCTCTGTGAGGCCCGTGTCAGGCAGTCGCAGCGCTCGCATTTGGTGGAGGTCGCCTCCATCGACCCCGCCCGCAACGGTGTCTCCGTTTCCCGATCTCGTCGTGCGCCCATCGCCACGTCTGCGGTCTTTATAACTTCCTTTTTTTCTCGTTTTCACGTCCGATCAGGTCGGATCCAATCTCTTTCTTTTTCATCCGATGTGTGCCGCGCCTTCCGTTCTATTTATAATCGATAGGTCCCCTCTAGCCGATTCTCTCCTTCTTAATTCCTTCCCTGGATTCTTGAGGCGGCTTGCGGATTTCAGATCGCCCACATATATATATTGGTGGAATATGATCTAAAAAAGCGAGGTGGTACTATCTAATATAAAGCCGAATCCTCTCTTCTAAACAAAAGTCATGAGGTAGCTCTGTTGGATGTGGTCACCGGGACTGATTAGCAAGTGGAGAGTTCGATCCCTGGCATTGATAGTTTTATTTTTGCCTCCTCTGCTAGGCAGCATGGGCCTGGGCCGCATACCTCCTCCACGGAAGGACGCAGGGCGGGTGAGATGGCCTTCATTGGGCTGAAACGGGCTAAAAAAAGTTATGAACCACCTTGACTTTTTACGTAAAAAAAAACCCACCTTCGATGGACAGCGTACCAAGCGTAGACGACGACGGACCAAACGGACATACGAAACACGGACGAATTTTTTGGAGGAAGAAGCGGTTCTTTTTTTAATAGTAGGTATAGATATAGATTGGCAATTGTGCCTATAAAAGGCAATTCCAGAACGCCAGAAGCATTTTGCCAATCTCCCTTAAAAATTGTCCCATCAAGACCATTGGAAAGGTCCTCACAAATCGACTAAAGCCCCACACTCCGTTGCTTGTTCCTACGATCAAACTAGGTTCCTCTCTAGGCGGTCCATCTCCGAAAACTTACGCTATGTCGCCGACCTGCTAAACTGTAGCCATGGGAGCAAAGCCCCCACTATCGTGGTCAAGTTGGATTTCCGTAAAGCGTTTGACTCAATCTGCTGGGACTCCTTGCTCCTCATCCTTGCCAAGAGAGGATTGCCCGAGAATTGGTGCAACTGGATCAATAATCTCCTCCAAACCAGCAAAACAATTGTACTATTAAATGGATTTCCGGGACCTTGGATTAACTGTAAACACGGGCTTCGGCAAGGCAACCTGCTTTCACTCTCCCTCTTCATCATCGCCGCTGACCTACTCAAAGGAATGATCGACTCCTCCCATGCCAACGATGAACTACACTACCCAATCAGGTAAAACCTGCCGCCCCCAGTCCTGCAATATGCAGACGACACACTGATCCTTTTGCGAGCCATGCCAAATGCAGCCAAGAAACTTAAATCAATTCTTGATGACTTTGTGGCTGCCATTGGACTCCAGATAAATTTCCACAAAACCACCTTCCTAAATCGTAATGTTGATAGCAATTTGGTGGCCTCTCTCGCCTCTGATTTGCAGACAACACTTGCCGATTTCCCCCAAACATACCTAGGCCTCCCTCTCTCCCCACCAAACTCCCCAGTCTACTTTCCAACTTCTCAAAAGAAAAAAGTCTGCTTTCCAACCCCTCATTGACACATTTGATCGCTATCTCACTAGATGGATAGCTCTACTCCTCACCAAAGATGGTCGCTTGGTCAACTCTCGGTTATCCTAGATTCACTCCCAACCTACTTCATGGGTTCTTTCCTTTTACACAAACTCATTGGTTGGATTGACGAAAAAAATGAAGGTGCTTCTTTTGGTTAGATATAAGGACACCTGCTCTGGTGCACAATGCCTGTTGCGTGGGACAAAGTTTGCACTCCCAAAAATGTGGGTGGTCTAGGAGTTAAAAACATCCAGGCACAATATTTTTGTCTTGTGATGAAGTTTGCGTTCAAGTTCTTACATTCACTTTTTTTTTACCTTTGAAGTAGTAGATTCTGAACGATTCGCCCTTTCCAGTCTCTCTCAGTGAAAAAGCCTCCTACTTAGATAAATTAGTCCACAAACACCTTGACTCGCTGAGAGAGATCACACAACACGTAGTTGCAGACGAAAAATCCACGTTCTTTTGGATAGATAAATGGCTACTACCTGAACCACTATCCCTGCTTTCCCAGTTCTCTACACTCACCACCAAAAACAGCATGCTCTAGTTCATGCAAGTGATGATCCTACACCATCTCTACTTTGGTCCTCAAGGGTACCCAACAAGGTAAATATTTTTGGATGGCTAATGCACAATGACAGGTTGAACACATGTGAAAATTCGTACAAGAACACCTTACTTGACTCGGACACATGCCACATGTGTCCCAAGTCACAGAAACTTTGCTCTCACCTATTCCTTCAGTGTCATGCCGCAAAAGTTGTTGGGGTGCTACTGGAATTCGCTCAGACTGCCATGAAATCAAAAATGTGTGGATGAGCAACGTGCCAGACTTTCACATTGCTTATTCTTTGGAAAAATTGGGATGCTGGGAATGCTCTAGTTTTCAAGCAATGCAGGCTTATATGTCTGCTGATGTAACCGCTAATATTCTCTCATACTTAACTATGTGGTCGCACAGACTCAAAACACCCCAGCAAAAGAATCATGCCGATCTGTGGCAGGATTTTTTCTCCTTGAGGCGAGGTAAATGCTCGCTTTGTACAACCTAAACTGAATTCAATGACCCCCCCCCCCCCCCCCCCCACCGAGTTGACGTTTCCAAGAAAAAATAACCTTGGGCCTGCCCCTTTTTCCAAATGTTTTTCTCACTGATGTCATGGTCGTGAAGAGTTTGTTTAATTCTGTTATGAATCATGTTTGCACCTTCACTCAGCCTTAAGCAGTACTATCTTCAACTGAAGTCAAAGACAGTGAAGAAACTTTAAGCTTGTGAATGTCAGCTAAACTAAGATGATATTACTAGGCTAATAAATTTTGGATCAATTCAGGCCCTCGCGCCAGGAATGCAATGGGTCATCTAGTATATACTAGCACAATTCCCATGCGTTGCTATGAAACTATAAAAATAAGGACTTAGACCACCGGTTTAGGAGATCGTCGAAAGCATTGGTGTCTTACCATTGTTGCATGGTTCACGATTAAAAAGATAGTGATAATATAATGAAAGATCTTTCTGCAGTTGCTGTATAATTGGATTGGGGAGAGAAACTAAAAAAGAGAATCATTTTGAGTTGGAGTCACATTTCTGCATTTGTTACTTGTATTTTTCACCAGACTGGTGTTGTGCATTTGAGTTGTAGTATTGTTTATTTGTGCTAGGTATAACATGTGAGTAAAGGTGCATTTTTTTATTCATGTCTTTTGGATGGGTGCTAGTCCCATGTGGGTAGAAGTGTATTTGTTATTTGTATTGTCGGTCCCACATGTGAACTCACCACCAACTCAAACCTTTATAAGTGGGAAAGATAAGAAGCTTTGTGTTGTGTTGTGTTGTTGTTTCGATTTGGATGCCACAAAAATCTGTTGCCAATTTCAATGATAGGGTTGGATTATGAAATCTAATAGGCATCGGGTTGGATCATTCTAGGGCCAGAGCCTCGACCGGACAATCTTTTTTTAGAGATTCGGAAATATAAACTGGTTTATTCAAATTACCGAGGATCTCGAGGAACAGAGCACCGCTCGCAGCAGCACATTGCATCTGCAATGCACACCGTGCACGTTGCCGCCGGCAAGGCGCCTCTACGCACTAGCCCTTGAGGTGCTCGTAGTCGACCTAGCTTGGTGCCTCTCTTCCCTCCCCCCACACGAACACCGTGGCTCTACATGAGGCACAATGGGATACCGCGTCCTGGGCGGAGCAGCTCCACTTGGGCAAAACATCATGTATCATATGCATTAGGCAATGACCTTGACTTGGTTGTCTGATTTTCCATGCATTGATTTATATTTCCTTTTATTTTTACTTGTAGCATCATGGATCATAAGCAATGACTTCGAATTGTTTGTACATATATCTGCTAAGCAAAGGCAATCGAAAATTCAATGCATGCACCTATAATAGATGCAGACAAAATGAATCGGTAAATAAATAATAAGCTGGCACAACAAACTGTTCAAAATAGATGGTGAGATTCATAAAGGCCAAAATAAATATTAGCTCACCTCTCTGTTTGTTCTGGAAGATGGGGATGCATTAGTCTTCATGAGAGACCCGCTGGATGTCAACATGGAGGATATGGGAAATGAGGTGCCTCATATGTAAAATATCAAAGGAATCCAAAAAGACAAATTGATGATTAAGAACCACACGGAACAACCGATCAGTGGTGTGCCCTGTTTGCACGCTTTCGGTTAAAAACTGAGCTGGCGCAAATTGGACCACAACGAGACTTATTGGGTTCTGAAGAAACCAAAAGAGCAAATGTGCCTCTGAAAGATTACTGAGGCATGGAGCTGTGGTTCTCATCATCACTGATAATGATACAAAAAAAAAGGCACATATCGTTTCCTTGACGACGACTTGCCTGCTGCTTCTCCACTGAAGTTCATCTGGAAAAAAACCAAGCAAATTCCCACGTGTGTAATATGCAAAAGGAGTCCGACGAAAGACAGTGCAAAGATGATTAGATATACATTTCTGCAACGGCACAATAATGGATTTGGACCTACCATGAATATTACAGATAGTCAAATACTGGTCGGTCCATTCTTTGCCATGATACTTGAAAAGTTGACTGGTCGGTCCATTCTCCCAGCCACCAACCCACTCACACACCCACCCAGTCGTCCAGCGATTCTTTGTTTAAACAAAATAGGCTGCCTGGAGCAGTTTATATCTTGCTAAGAGTCTCTTCAGGCAGAGTCTCATCTTGTTAAATTTGTCCAGTGACCGACCATTAACTTACCACATCAATCCCGGCCATGGAGGTTGCTGTATCAGCAGTTGCAAGTGAACTAGTGAGCCGATTCATCTCCCTCCTGATGAACAAGTGCCACTCAAGCCATGCGCAGTCAGAGGAAAAGATGGTGGAAAGGTTGCAGCATCTAATAATGAGAGCTTGCACAATCGTCAAGGAGGCGGACACTCGATACATAAGAAACTCCGGGATGATGATGCAGCTCAAGATGCTCTCGGAGGCCATGTACCGAGGTCACAGCCTCCTCGATACCTTGAGGTACCGAGCCCTCCAAGACGGTGCAGGCTTCGAAGAGGTTAGCAACAATGACTCATCTAGCAGCAGTTTGTATTTAGTCATTCCACTCAAGCGTTCTCGAACAACCGCGGAGAAAGGCAACAAGGCCATGGGCCTCGACAGTGGCGGAGCTACAGCCTCAAACCTGGGCAGGCCAGTACAAAGACAGCCAACTATTTTTACCAGCTTGGCCTAATTTACCCATCAATCTCCATTAAAACTTGCTACAGGATGGGCGGGCCATAGCCTATTTCGCTAAGCCGTAGCTCCGCCAGTGGGCCTCGAGTCACATGGTGCTTTGGAAAGCTTAGAAATTGCTGTTGCAAACATGTCAGAGTTTGTTGTGCTTCTGGGTGGATGTGAGCACATGTCCCGTAGGCCATATGATGTTTATCTTTACACCGACAACTTCATGTTCAGCCGACACGCTGAAAAGCAAAAGCTCTTGAGCTTCTTGTTGGAGCAAAACGATCCTTCAGGTGATCATGCATTGGCCATTCTTCCGCTTATAGGTGGTGTCGCAATTGGGAAGAAAACTTTGGTTGCTCATGTGTGTGGCGATGAAAGGGTTCGCTCATGCTTCTCTATTTTGCACTTGAATGGAGAAAACCTTTTGGGGATACTTGAAGATGGGAGGGCCATGTTTGGGATAATGTTGATAGTTATTGAGTTTGCTTCTGATGTAGATGATCATGACTGGAAAAAAATTCACTCATTTCTCATAAGAATGGGTAGAGGAGGCAAGATCATCATTGTAAGTAAAATTAAAAGAATAGCCCGGTTTGGAACGGTGAAACCAATTTTACTAAGTGGGCTATCTCACGATGAGTTGAGGTACCTTTTCAAGGCACTCGCATTCGGAAGCGTAGAGCCAGCAGAACATCCGCGGCTAGTACAAATAGCAGATGAATTTGCCACGGTGATCCACAGTACACAAGTTTCACTTGTCGCAACAAATATGTTCACGGATGTGTTGAGAAGCAACCTTGATGTTCAGTTCTGGCTTTGCATACTGGACAAGGCGGCAAGCACTGGCGGAGCTATGTACAAAGCTGCAGGTGCCATGGCCCCCCCAGCCTTGGCTAGTTTTGTGAAGATTTTTTTTTTAGAGGGCTGAGATTGAATTTTTTTGGGGTATTTTATCCCTTGGAAATTGGGTGTTTTGTCCTTGGGCCCCCCAATAATCACCGTCTAGCTCCGCCACTAGCGGCAAGAATGGTTAAATGAAACCGCTCCATTTATGGTGTGAACCCAACCATGCGTATAGAACAAGGCCATCCAGTGGACATAACGGACATTGCTTTGCATCCACTTAGCATGAAACTTTATAGTGATAACGTTTCAATCAAGACAGAATTGCCAAGCATGACATTTGCGGAACTCATAACAAATCGTAGTGTTAGGCCGAAAGGGGACTTCACACTAATTGCATGGGAATCAAGGATAGCCCCTCATAAATCATTTCCTAATTATGTTACAAGTCATGCTCAGGATACATTTCAAAGTAGAGCCCTGCCAGGGAGGAAGCGACAAGGAGTGTCAATCTAATTTTGTTTCAGAACTTGTTGTGTAACTCTTGTTGTAATTTTTGATACATGACAATTCAACTAAATCTATTACAGATCTCAAATGACATACAGTGAACTTATCTGTTTTATCAGATCCAACAACCCCTCCTGCTCTTCTTAGATAACCTACTGCTACTATTGACACCGTGGTATTCTTAGTGAAGAAAATACAATTCGGACCATACTATTCATGAAACAGTCTCTTTTTTTTCACTTTTCCAGAATCCCACGGATGTCATTTTTTTGTGAAACTTCATGCGCAAGCAAACGGTCGTCTATGTAAAAATTCAGATTTTTTTCTAGTATTTTTTCGAATTTAATATTCATAAGGGGTTCACGTGGAACCATATTCACCAAATCCACGTTCAATAGCGAATATAAAAAGGCGAACATGGTTCCACGAAACTTCACACGTGCGTAGAATGGTCGACCAAGTTTGATACCCCAAAATTTCAGAATTTTTAAAATTTTACTAGTATTTTTTTCGAAATTACTTTTCACGTGGCTGCATGTGCAGAACCATGTTCAACTTTGTATTTTCGCTATTCAGTAGCCCTACAGTAAGGTGGCTTACTAATGAAACATGAATTAGAAAACAAGAAAGAGTTATATGCAAATTATCATCATCACATAGTCCAGACTAGCATTTTACTAAAGTTGATGCTAACTAAAGTTGGCATATAAGCCCGCAATCAGCTATGCGTAACTCCATGCATGGTACCATTCCATCCAACCGGAAAAGCTATATACTCCCTCCATTCCAAAATATAAGGTTGTATAGTTTTTACATGATTACTACTCACGTACATGGGAGTCCAGGTGACGATGATGAGTTCTCTGCTGACACAGCTGAGCTGCGGCACATGAGTCGTTGCGGCAGTGGCAGACATCATACTATTATTCGTTCCAATTTTAGCATTGTGGAAATCAACACCAGGTCAAGCCTGAAATCTCAAGAATGCACAAGATGCAACAGTTTTTTAGCACAAGATGCAAAAGTTGGCCAAAGATAAAGACCGCATAGCATCACCTTGCCAATGAATTGCAAGCTGCTTTCTCCACAAAGTTCATCCGCAAAAGCTTAAACAATTTCCATGGTCAAACTTTGCTAGAGTAGACTGCAAGGTATTGTGATGCCAGTAATTCCCTCACATGTAAAATGTAAAAGGAGTCCAACAAAAGATAATAAAATATACATTTTGTATGGAACAATAATCAATTTGGACCTACCTACCACTATGAATATTATAAATATTGGCCAACTTTTTTCATGCTGCTTGGAAAGTGGGCTTGTCCTTGTCACATCTTCGGACATTCAAACTAGACAAATATGCGTGTGTCACCAACCCACTTGCTGCAGTCAAAATCATCCCTTGAGACTTTTCTATGTTGCCAATAGTCTCTGCAAGACTTGGCACAGGCCAGTCTAGTTAAATTTGTCCACAGACGACCAACAACTTACCCCATCAATCCTGGCCATGGAGGTTGCCATCTCTGCAGTTGCAGGTGAACTCGTGAACCAGTTCACCTCCTTTCTGATGAACAAGTACAACTCCTTGAGGCATGCCCAATCTGAGGAGGAGAAAGTGGTTGAGAGGTTACAACACCTGCTGATGAGAGCTGGCACCATGGTTGAGGAGTCGGGCACACGATACATAACCAACTCCGGGATGATGATGCAGCTCAAGACACTCTCAGAGGCCATGTACCAGGATATGGTGTGCTGGACAACTCAAGGTACCGTGCCCTCCAAGATAGTGCAGGCTTCGGCGAGGTTAGCATCAATGACTCATCTGCAAGAAGCTTATATTTAGCCAAGCGCTCTCGAACAACAAATGTTAAGGCCACGCACCTCGAGTCACATGGTGCCTTGGAAAGCTTAGAAATAGCTGTTGCTAACATGGCAGAATTTATTGTTCTTCTGGGTGGATGCGAGCGCATGTCTCATAGGCCATATGATGTTTATCTTTACACCGAAAACTTCATGTTCAGCCGACACGCTGAGAAGCAAAAGCTCTTGAGCTTCTTGTTGCAGCACAACGACCCTCCTGGTAATCATGCACCAGCAGTTCTCCCGATCATAGGTGGTGTAACAACTGGGAAGAAAACTTTGGTTGCCCATGTGTGCGGCGATGAAAGGATTCGCTCACGCTTCTCATCTGTATTGCACTTGAATGGAGACAGCCTTTTGAAAATATGTGAGCACAGGACTATGGAAGGTATGATGTTGGTAGTTATTGAGTTTGCTTGTGATGTAGATGACGATGACTGGAAAAAGTTTCACTCTTTTTCATAAGAATGGACAGAGGAAGCAAGATCATCATCATAAGTAAACTTAAAAGATTAGCCCGGTTTGGATCAGTGAAACCAATTTTCCTTACTTCTCTGTCTTATGATGAGTTGAGGTACATTTTCAAGACACTGGCATTCGGAAGCGTAGACCCTGCAGAACATCCACGACTACTACAGATAGCTGATGAATTCGCCAAGTTGGTGCACGGTGCGGATGGTTCACTTGTCTCAGCAAATGTGTTCGCGGACATGTTGAGAAAGAATCTCGATGTTCAGTTTTGGCGTTGCATATTGGACAAGGTGATAAGATATGTTAAAAGAAATCTCGCTAGATATAGTGTGGACCCAGCCATACTTATAGAACAAGGCCCTCCAGTTGTTGTAACGGTTATAGAACAAGGTCATCCATTGTAACGGACCATGCTTTGGATCCACTTAGCATGATACCTTATACAAATAATGTTTCAATCAAGAATCTGCCAAGTGTCACTAGTAGAAAAAGGACTTTACGTGAGCCCTATTAGTCCCGGTTTGGAATCGGACCGGTACTAATGTGACCATTAGTCCCGGTTCCAACGGCTAGGGGGGCGGGCATCATTAGTCCCGGTTCGTGTTGAACCTCTAGTACCGGTTCGTGACACGAACCGGTACTAAAGGGGTGGTGGCAGGCTGGTGTCAGGCTGGGGCCCCACGATCACCTTTAGTCCTGATTCGTGTCACGAACCGGTACTAGAGGCTCACCTTTAGTCCCGGTTTGTGTAATGAACCGGGACTAAAGATGCTCCTATATAAACCCTTCGTCCATCCCTAGCTCTCTGTTCTTCCCCTTTCCTCTCCTCTCTGTTCTTTCCCTCTTCCTCGAGCTCATCCTCCATTTTTGCCAAAATTTGTCAAGATTTGGAGGCACCCCATCCATCCAAGTGTTCACAAAGGTTAGCAACTTTGTCCTTTCATCTCTCATTGCTAGATTAGCTATTGCAATGCTCTATAAGTATAGTGATTTGTGGGTTTTAGTTTGGGAGTATTTATATGTGGTAGTTTATTTGATTTATATGCAATTTGAGCTCAAATTAACTTCTTAGTTTGGATGTGTAGGTGTGGTTTACTTACTGCCTTCCCGTCTCCGTCCTAACCACCGTCGATCGCCCGCACCGTCCCGTCGCCGGCACCACCTTGGTGAGCCTCTTGTTCTTATCCTTTTTATAAAAAGAAAATCATGTTTGTGTGATTTAGATAGTTATTTGTATAATTTTCTTACCCGTACGTTGTTTGTTATACATAGTGGCATGGTTTTGATATCCGTCCCCGTGGGCCCTCGTCCGGTTTATG
Source organism: Elymus sibiricus (assembly GCA_039707655.1). Taxonomy (NCBI): domain Eukaryota; kingdom Viridiplantae; phylum Streptophyta; class Magnoliopsida; order Poales; family Poaceae; genus Elymus; species Elymus sibiricus. The sequence goes on from CM077666.1 coordinate 32,602,067, forward strand.
ATTCGGATGTGGTATATTCTCTTTTATAACTATTTGTTGCATTTCGTGTTTATGACAATTATGCCCATCAAGTTGACATAGATATTTTTATCTAGGAGGTATGTGAACCGGAAATTGCAACCGACCCTCTTGTCGAGAAGTTAAATTTAGTTAAAAAAGAAAACAAGTATTTGAAAGAAAAATTGAAAAGAATTGAAGAAGAGAAGATAAAACTGGAGTTGTATGTTGCCGATGTCGTCGATGATCACAAGATCAAGATGGATGCAATGCGCTTGAAGATTAGAAAATTTAAAAAATATGCTATTGATAGTGAGGCTTGGTATCACTATGCTATTGCATCAATTGTTACCTTAGTTGCGATCTTGATCGCATTTGTTGTTGCATTTAAATGCTTTAGCTAGAGAGTTTGTATGTTGTTTTATGAGAACAAGTGTGTATGAACTTTATGTATGAACTTGTATTAATTTGGTCTTTTCGGTGTTGTGTAATGAAGATGAGCCGACAATGGATGTACGATGACCGATGCTCTCCCCAGTTCATTAATGGCGTGCGTACTTTTCTGGTTGCGGCTGAGGCAAACAAGCGGGCGGATGGTTTTATGTATTGTCCATGTGCTGGCTGTAAGAATGATCGAAATTACTCTAACTCAAGAACCATTCACGTCCACCTGTTTGAGTCCGTTTTCATGTCCGGCTATAACTGTTGGACCAAGCACGAAGAAAGAGGGGTCCTAATGGAAGAGAATGAAGAAGAAGAGGATGACGATAGCTATCCTGGCCATGGGTTCCCTGAATACGATGGTACAACAATGGGGGAAGAAGCTGAGCCGGCAATGCGGGAAGAAGCTGAAGAAGAGGCATCAGATGAGCCCGCTGATGATCTTGGTCGGGCCATTGCCGATGCAAAGAGAAACTGCGCAAGTGAAAAGGAGAAGCTGAAGTTGCAGCGCATGTTAGAGGATCACAAGAAATTGTTGTACCCAAATTGCGAAGATGACAAGAAAAAGCTGGGTACCACACTGGAATTGCTGCAATGGAAGGCAGAGAATGGTGTATCTGACAAGGGATTTGAAAAGTTGATGATAATGTTAAAGAAGAAGCTTCCAAAGGATAACGAATTGCCCGACAGTACGTACGAAGCAAAGAAGGCTGTCTGCCCTCTAGGATTAGAGGTGCAGAAGATACATGCATGCCCTAATGACTGCATCCTCTACCGCGGTGAGTACGAGGATTTGAATGCATGCCCGGTATCCGGTGCATTGCGCTATAAGATCAGCCACGATGACCCTAGTGATGTTGAGGGCGAGCGCCCCAGGAAGAAGATTCCTGCCAAGGTGATGTGGTATGCTCCTATAATACCACGGTTGAAACGTTTGTTCCAAAACAAAGAGCATGCCAAGTTGATGCGATGGCACAAAGAAGACCGTAAGAAAGACGGGAAGTTGAGAGTACCCGCTGACGGATCGCAATGGAGAAAAATCGAGAGAAAGTGGAAGGACTTTGCAGATGACGCAAGGAACGTATGGTTTGGTTTAAGTGCAGATGGCATTAATCCTTTTGGGGAGCAGAGTAGCAATCATAGCACATGGCCTGTGACTCTATGTATCTATAACCTTCCTCCTTGGTTGTGCATGAAGCGGAAGTTCATTATGATGCCAGTGCTCATCCAAGGCCCCAAGCAACCCGGCAACGACATTGATGTGTACCTAAGGCCATTAGTTGAAGAACTTTTAGAGCTGTGGAGTATAGAAGGTGTACGTGCGTGGGATGAGCACAAACAGCAAGAATTTGACCTGCGAGCGTTGCTGTTTGTAACCATCAATGATTGGCCTGCTCTCAGTAACCTTTCAGGACAGACAAACAAGGGATACCACGCATGCACGCACTGTTTAGATGATACCGACAGTATATATTTGGATAAATGTAAGAAGAATGTGTACCTGAGACATCGTCGATTTCTTCCGAGCAGGCATCCCGTAAGAAAGAAAGGCAAGCATTTCAAAGGTGAGGCAGATCACCGGAAGAAGCCTCGCCACCGTATTGGTGATGATATACTTGATATGGTCAAGGATTTAAAAGTAATCTTTGGAAAGGGTCCTGGCGGACAATCTGTTCCGAATGACGCTGACGGACGCGCACCCATGTGGAAGAAGAAATCTATATTTTGGGACCTACCCTATTGGAAAGACCTAGAGGTCCGCTCTGCAATCGACGTGATGCACGTGACGAAGAATCTTTGCGTGAACCTGCTAGGCTTCTTGGGCGTGTATGGGAAGACAAAAGATACACCAGAGGCACGGGAGGACCAGCAACGTATGCACGGAAAAGACGGCATGGATCCAAAGCAGTATCAGGGTCATGCCAGCTACGCTCTTACCAAAGAAGAGAAGGAAATCTTCTTTGAATGCCTGCTCGGTATGAAGGTCCCGTCTGGCTTCTCGTCGAATATAAAGGGAATAATATATATGGCAGAGAAAAAGTTCCAGAACCTAAAGTCTCATGACTGCCACGTGATTATGACGCAACTGCTTCCGGTTGCATTGAGGGGGCTTCTACCGGAAAACGTTCGATTAGCCATTGTGAAGCTATGTGCATTCCTCAATGCAATCTCTCAGAAGGTAATCGATCCAGAAATCATACCAAGGTTAGAGAATGATTTGGTGCAATGTCTTGTCAGTTTCGAGTTGGTGTTCCCACCATCCTTCTTCAATATCATGACGTACGTCCTAGTTCACCTAGTCGAAGAGATTGCCATTCTGGGTCCTGTATTTCTACACAATATGTTCCCCTTTGAGGGGTTCATGGGAGTCTTAAAGAAATATGTTCATAACCATGCTAGGCCAGAAGGAAGCATCTCCAAGGGCCATGAAACAGAGGAGGTCATTGAGTTTTGTGTTGACTTTATTCCTGACCTTAAGCCGATTGGTGTTCCTGAATCGCGGCATGAGGGCAGACTGGGTGGAAAAGGCACGCTAGGAAAGAATTCAGTAATATGCCATGACGGGCATTCTTGGGCGCAAGCACACTACACAGTTCTACAAAGTTCCGCCTTGGTGGCTCCGTATATCGAGGAACACAAGAATATTCTACGCTCCAAACACCCGGAGCAGTCTGACGACTGGATTACACATGAACAAACGGGGACTTTCGCCGGTTGGTTGCAGACACGTCTCATGCATGACGACACTGTTGCAGATGAGCTGTACTTGCTGTCCAAGTTACCATCTTCGACTATATTGACTTTCAAAGGGTACGAGATAAATGGGAATACATTTTACACGATCGCCCAAGATAAAAAGAGCACCAACCAAAACAGTGGTGTCCGCTTTGATGCAGCAAACACCAATAGGCCAAAGGACACATATTATGGTTACATAGAGGAGATATGGGAACTTGACTATGGACGTGGTTTGAAGGTCCCTTTGTTTCGGTGCAAATGGGTCAATCTGACAAGAGGCGGGGTAAAGGAAGACCCGCAGTACGGAATGACAACAGTGGATCTCAACAATCTTGGGTACGCAGACGAACCGTTCGTCCTAGCCAATGATGTGGCGCAGGTTTTCTATGTGAAGGACATGTCTACCAAGCCGATAAAAAGAAAAGATAAGGAAGCGAATACATCATACGATGAGCCAAAGCGCCACATAGTTCTCTCAGGGAAAAAAAACATCGTGGGAGTGGAGGACAAGACAGACATGTCAGAAGATTATGAAAAGTTTCATGAAATTGCTCCCTTCACAGTGAATATTGACCCGAGCATCCAGTTAAACGATGAAGATTGTCCATGGTTACGGCGGAAAGGGACACACGCAAAGAAAAAGTTTTATACCCAAAGATCCCACTCTGGGATGTGACCGGCTTCTCTAGTGAGTTTACGGACTTATATATCTGGAAAGTCCCACTTCGGACAAACCGGAGGGAATCTTTGTAATAGTTAGGGTACTTATGTGTTTTGGCATTTGAAACGCGAAGAAATATTATGTCCAAAGCCACGTCATCAATTTTCAACCCTTTCTGACTTCATTTGCTATTTTTCATGCATTTACTGATTTTTTTTGAGCTAAATGTCCCTAAAATTGAAAAGCACTACAAATGAACTCTGAAAAGGTTGAAAGTTGGCATGGTATCATCATTTCACCCACATAGCATGTGCTAAAAAGTTGAGAGGGTTACGGCAAAAACTGGATGCACTTCGTGTACAAAATGGACAATCTCTTTCGAAGTATCAGGGTTTCAGACGAAAACTCATCTGTTACAAAGGCATTTCATTTTTTTAAACTTATTTCAACTCCAGACTTTTTGTGCGTTCAGTATGCACCATTCGAAGCCACGTCATCAATTTTCAACCCTTTCTGACTTCATTTGCTATTTTTCATGCATTTACTGATTTTTTTTAGCTAAATGACCCTGAAATTGAAAAGCACTACAAATGAACTCTGAAAAGGTTTAAAGTTGGCATGGTATCATCATTTCACCCACATAGCATGTGCTAAAAAGTTGAGAGGGTTACGACAAAATCTGGATGCACTTCGTGTACAAACTGCACAATCTCTTTCGAAGTATCAGGGTTTCAGACGAAAACTCACCTGTTACAATGGCATTTCATTTTTTTAAATAACCTAAGAATTACCAAATTGAATATAATGATAAAACACACTAATATTAAACAGCAGAAAAAATAATCACTGAAAAATCTATTTTTAAAGTAAAGTTATTCACAAACTAGTGATTCACACAAATTTCAAATAATTCAAATTTAAACTATTCAAATTTAAAAACTACTGGCACTAACAGAAAGTTTATAATTTTTTTTTACCTAAAGCAAAAAGATTCACAAAGAAACTCTAAATAAAGCAAAAAACAACTCAGAAACAAAAGAAAATAAATAAAGCAGAAAACAAAAAAAAAACAGAAAAATAAATAAATTAAAAAAAAGCCCGCCTATTGGGCCGCCACGGCCTGCATACGACTAGAAACCCAACCTCTAGTTGGGCCAGGATGCAGGCCCGTACGGCCCAGTAGGCCGCACTGGGCGGAACAGGTGCGGTAGGCCCAGAAGTCCTGCATTAGAGAGGAGCTCGACACGGTAGCCGCGGCGGGGCTTATAAACCGGTGCGAGCTCCTCTCAACTAGCGAGGTGGGACTAAACATCCACCGCGCCCCTCGCCTGGCACACCACCTTTAGTGGCGGTTGGTGGCTCCAACCGAGACTAAAGACCCCCCTTTAGTCGCGGTTGGAGCCACCAACCGCGACTAAAGGCTTGTCTTCCCGCCGTTCACCCTTTAGTCCCGGTTGGTGGCTCCAACCGGGACTAAAGGTGCCTCCTATATATACAACACTTACGAATTTTTCCCCAAATCTGCCTTTCTTCTCGACGACGCCGAACGTACCACCACGCCGCCAGGCTGCCGGAGCTCGCCATCGCCGTCCGTCCGCGCGCCCCTGCCCCTCGACGTCACCGTCCGTCCGTCCGCGCGCCCCTGCCCCTCGACGTCGCCGTCCGTCCGTCCGCGCCCCTACCGCACCTCGACGCCGCCGTCCGTCCGCGCCTCTGCCGCACCTCGACGTCGTGGCCGCCGCGCCCCTGCACCTCGCCGTCGCCGTCGCCGTCCGTCCGCGCCCCTGCACCTCAACGCCGCCATCCGTCCGCTGTGAGCTCGCGCGGCCGCCCCCTACGGCGATTTTTTTTTTCACTAGTTTTTTTTATACATGTATGCATGAATGTTTGATGTTTTATTTAGATGTTTTAGTTGTTTTAGATGATTGTTTTTTCACTAGTATATATGTATGTATGAATGCATGTTAGATGGATATAATTAGTGTCTAATTAGTATAGAATTTTTTTTATATAATGTTGTTTTTCTGTTTTTTAATGGATGCATGTATAGAAGTATGCTTAATTAGTGTTTCTTTTTCTGTTTTTTAATTTTATATAATGTTGTATATCATAGTATAGAAAAAAATTGCATATAAAAAAGTTGCATAGGAAAAAGTTGACCATATATATATTTGTTAGAAGGACTATATATAAGTGGGAAAAGTTTCGGAATTTTTTGAGAAAGGAATATTATTAGGGTAGTTATAACCTAGGAATGGGACATTATAATTGAAAAGAGGATATTTTGCTCAAAATTTCCTAATAAAATGACATTCCATATATTGGAATTTTTTTTCATAAGAATTTGTTCTCGACGTCAACGATGCCCGGCCCGCATCCTCGTCGTCGACTCGTTCGCGATGACGTCCTGCTTCAGAGGCGCCACGTTCGGGACTGGGCTCCGCCGGGCTGGCACTGGGAGGTGCTACCTTCAGGGGCGCGCAGCTTGGTGAGGAACCCGGCCCCGGGTCCCGTCGTCGACCCGGAGCTTCTTTGGTGGCGTTCGCGTGGGCCACTTTCAGTGCGGAGGCAGCCGGCCCCGCCGGAGGTGGTACGTCGCCGTGTCAGGGAGGAGGACGAGCACGTCCGTCGCTACATGGATGCGTTGGACGTCAGGTTCTCCAATACCTGGCAGGTTCTTCAGTGATCTCACCCGAGCTATGATCCTGTGATGGTTCCTTCTCTTTGGGTGTCCACCGCCCGCGCCTCAGGAACCGCGAGTGAACTAGATTCTTCGATAATATTCGATCTGTATTAGCTAGTGATGTTATATATATATGATAATATTCGAGATGTATTAGTGATAATACTCGAGATGTATTCGAGATTATATTCGAGACGATGTATTCGAGATTATATTATTCGATAATATTCGAGACGATATATTCGAGATTATATTCGATGATGCATATTATCTGGATTATTCGAGATGCATATTATCTACTATGATTCAGTTTTTCCTTATTGATTGCATGCATTCTAATTTGAATACTAAATTGTTTTATCTTTCTTCTGGATTAGTTAAATAAAAGCTATGGACAATACCGGCAGAGAAGGAGAAGAGGCTCTGTTCGACATCATACGCTCCCCGAGCCCAGATGATCATGATGACGGCTCGTAATATCTGAACCCTTCGGGTGAGGGTATGATGTTTGATGAAGACGAACGAATAAATGAAGGCAACAACAATGATGACGAAGGAAATGTTCTTCAAATAACAAAGACCGGCGAGCTAGAGGTATATTTATTATATAAGCCATCCGGTGATCATTACATGTATTAATTGATTTGTATATATTAACGAATCGATCTTTCTTCTTTTAGCCCTCCGGATCGAGCAAATCTTCTACAAGCGGCAGGGCAGTTCGAGGCCCGGCCAAAAGGTTGCAGGCTGGCGTAAAGTACAACATCGATGCCATCAAATCAAATGGCGAACCGCTTGAACCTAAGAAGAATGCGACCAAGTTCACTCGTCAATGCGGAGTTATTGTCAGGGACCAAATCCCGATCTCCGTTCAAGAATGGAAAAAAGCCAGCAAAGGGAGATCCAGGAGTTACTTTTGTCGACGAAAGAGCAAAAGATCTGCTTTGGGAATCGCTCATGTCACATTTCACCCTACCAGATCATTTGACAGATGCAGATCTGGCGAAAGTCAGGAAGAGTGCTCTTAAGAAGATGGCGATAGCATTCAACAACCACAAGAAAAATATATGGGCCGCGTACGTCAGAGCAGGAAAGCGGACTACAGAATTCAATGGAACACTGGAGAAGGCAAAAGATCACTGGGACGATTTCGTGAAGTTCAAGGAATCGAAACTAGCTCAGGAACGGTCGAGACAAAACAAGATTAATGCTGCGAAAAAGAAGTGGCACCATACTCTGGGGCCAGGTGGCTACCAGGTGGCCCTGCCTAAGTGGGATCTCGCTGAGCAAAAGATGATGGATGCAGGGGTCACTCCGGTTACATTGGACTGCCCCCCAGGTGCAGGACTTGGTTTTATGCGCATGGGGGGAAGTTGGACCCAGAGACAGGGCTGATTATGGAGCGGGCAAGTCTTAAAAAAGCTCAGGACGATTTACTTGTTGCAATAGAAGAAGCTCGAACGGGGGTGTTCATGCCCAACAGAGAGAACGACGAGCTTACGCGCGCCCTGAAGAATCCTGAACACCCGGGAAGAACACGAGGCAAAGGCGTTGTTCCGTGGTTTGAGGGGTTTGCGGATTGGAACGCCGATTACAGAAGCCGTGCGAGAAAGAAGCAGCAGGAGGAGCAGAAGAGGAAGCTGGAGGAGGAGAAGAGGAAGGAGGAAGCACTCCTCCTTCAAGGCCTATACTCTAGTCACTTGGAGTTGGAACACGCTTTCAAGCGGCAGCAGGAGCAGATCGACTCACTTAGCCAGGAAAGGGCGTCTCAGCGGCAGCAGGAGCAGATCGATCCAGCATTGGATAGCACCGTCCCATCTATGCCGAGAAGCAGCATGGGTTCCACCCCGGCCGATGATGCACTGCTGGCTAGATACCCTGTGGATGATATCAAAGATAGGACTACTTGTGAGCTACACATGAAAGTGAAGAACCTATCCATGAAGGTGGCGGACGGCTATGCTTTAACAAATCCCCCTGAAGCAACCTTCCATTGCAATCCGATTCCAGCTGGCTATGCTCGTGTCGGGGTTGATGAAGTGATGTCAGGATATTACGAGCTACAGCTTGACATTCCTGGAGGTGACGAAGAGGGCATACTGGGAGAGGCCATACATCGTATCATTCTATGGAAAAAGGATTGCATCGTCTTTCCAAGGCCACCGACTCCTGCTGCAACAAGTCTGCCACCGCGTCAGCCGACTCCTGCTCCTCCAAGTCCGCCGCCGCGTTAGTCGACTCCTCCGCCGGCACCGCGTCATCCTCCTCCTCCTCCTCCAAGCCCGGCACCGCGTCAGCCGTCTCCGCCGGCACCGCGTCAGCCGACTCCTCCTCCTCCAAGTCCGGCACCGCGTCAGCCGTCTCCGCCGTCTCAGCGGGCTCCGCCGTCTAGGCAAGAGCGGAAGAGAGGCGCCGCAGCTACGGCGGCTAGCGGTACAACAGGCAAAAAATACAAATATGGTCCAAGCCTCAAGCCTCTTCCAAAATTGCCTTACCACCTGACTGAGGAGGAAACCAAAGCCGAAGTGGCTGCCCAATTGAAGGCCCATTTTGGACCGAAACCGCCCCCGCCGCCAAAGGAGAAAGTACGTGAGGATGTCATACAACAGTTTATTGATAATGCTCAACCGGCTGTCAAGCATACGGACTCAGACTATGAGTGCTGTATCAAGAAGTTATATCAGGCACAACAAAAGAAGGAGTCGAGCTCAAGCTCGAGCCAAGCAGTTGGCAAAAAAAGCGGGAAAATTGTTCCCCAGCTGGGAGAACAGGCAGTGCAATCGATCCCCCCACTCATTGTACAAACACATGTGAGTACCGCCCATCAGCTGGTAATAACCGACGATCATAGAAGGCAGGCTAAAGAGGCCGGTCTCACTGTTGAACAACTCCTAGGCACCGAGGAACTCCCCGTGTTTAAAGAGGAGGAACTAAGATGGAAATATGTCCGCGGCCAACCTCTGGTCAATCCTGAGCAGGTCCCGCTTCTACCAACGAGAATGTACAATTTGCATAAGTGGTACATGATAGAAGCAGCAAAGACCGATCGAGAGTCCATCATGGTGAAAGTCAAGGAAGAGCATTACTTCCATGCAAAAGATTTGTGGGTTGAGTTTGAAGAGATGTTTCAGTTATTCAATCAAGACGCACTCGACAAATCTATCGTCAGTTGCTATTGTCTGTAAGTGATTTCTTTCTGTAATTTAAGTCTCTAGCTAGCTGTGCTCGTTCATTACCTGTAATTATCCTCACTATATTCTTCTCTGTGGTATTATGCAGAATGAAGATGTATGAAATGAAAAAAGCTGGACGCTATGGCATTGGGTTCATTGACCCAAATACGATTAATCAAAAGACATGGTCAACTGAATGGTCAAGAGAAGACACAGAGATCAGCTTGCTAGAGTTTTTGAAGCGACTAAACACCCAACCAGAAATACTACTTCCTTACAACTTCGGGTGAGTGTTACTATATCTTGTACTACAAATTCTATTTTTACTTACTAGATGTTAATAAGTGTAGTTGATGAGTTACATGCCCGCTTAATTATACAAACATGTGCGCATGCAGTTTCCACTGCATCTTGTTAATCATTGAAGTTGACAAGGGAAAAGTTCAAGTACTGGACTCACTATATAAAGAGCCATCCGAATACGAAATCGTGAGGGGGATGGTCGACAGGTAATTTCAATCATTATCGCACTATGTCGGCCTCTTTAGTTCATTTCCTGATATCAACTAATTAATAACTCCTTTATTCATTTTCTTTGCCGGCGGGCAGGGCTTGGCAAAAGTTTATCAAAGAGGTCCCCGGCGAATGGAAACAACAGCTGAAATGGGTGCGACCCAAGGTAATTAAGTAGTACTCCCTCCCGCCGGGGAATAATTTATGCGCATACTACGTTTGCGAGACCATTCGCATGATGACGTCCGAAATGGAAAAATCTGAAAGACAACTTTGGGTACGTTTGCCAGAACACTATCCACAATTTTTTTATCATGATCTAATATATATACACACAACTAATATATTTATCTTGATCTCCTTCTTTAAAGCGGTGGGAGATGCGGGGCAAGCTCCTACCAACGGATCGCATACGAGCAATTCAAGAGGAAATAGCGGGATTTTTGCTCGACCAGATCATAGATCCCAAAGGAGAATACCATTACAAGTTGTAATGCCTGCATGTAATGATTCGCAAATTGTAGGAGAAATTGTATATACCAAATTGTATATATATATGTGTATGTGAATGATCGTATGAGAAATTCGATGATATATATATGATCGGTTCTACGAGAAATTCTATTTATATATATATGCATAACGTGTACAGTATGTAGTAGCGTAAAATATGTTTGAAATGAAAATGAATTAGATGGAAAACACAAAATTAAAAGGAAAAATAAACCATAATTCATAAACCCAGAATTAAATGAAATACTTTTAGTCCCGGTTGGTGTTACCAACTGGGACTAAAGGTCCTCCAGCCCCCGGCGCCGGCTCGTGCCACGTGGTGGGCCTTTAGTCCCGGGCCGTGTTGAACCGGGACTAAAAGCCCTTACGAACCGGCACTATAGGCCGATTCTGCACTAGTGTGTGACGTTTGGGGAACTTCTAACAGACCCTACTGTTAGACCAAAAGGAGACTTTATTCTAATTTCATGGGAATCAAGGATACCGCCTTATAATTCATTATTTGCTGGTTTTGCTACAAGTAGTGCTCTGGATACGCATGAAGTTAATGCCATGCCAGGGAGGAAGCGACGAGGAGTGCCAATCTAAATTAGTTTGAGAACTCGTGTAATGTAACTCTTGTTGTATTTTCTTTTTTTGAGGAATCTTGTTGTATTTTCTGATACATGAGAATATATGTGTTGGCATGGCCATGTAAAGGATTTGAAGGGTGGTTATACAACATTCGACTAAACATATGAGATCCAACAATCACCCTGCATTTTTTAGATAGCATCATCCAAAGTGAAAGTGGCAGTAGCTACTACTCCTAAGTAGGCCAACAAGAAAGAGGTGTACGAATCATCATCGCATGGTTCTGATTAGCATTTTGTTATTGTTGACACCATGTTTGCGTACTCCCATACTATGTGTGTAAGTCCATTGGTTCCATGCCATCCAATCGACAATGCTATATATGTACAGGGAAGATGAAGCTCAGTGTTGTGCTGCTGTATGGGTGTGGATGTCCCAGAAACATATTAGGCTGTGCTTGGATTAGACCACAGTGTGCATCTACAGAGTATATATTAGATCCTTCCCAGACTAGCGCCTCCCGAAAATTCATAAATTTAGCAAGATTTCAGAGAAGGAAACCAGCTCAAATTCAAATTACCGAGGATTTCGAAGAACTGGCAGAGTACCGCGGCGGCGCACTGCACCCGCTAGGAGCACGTTGCCGCCGGCGAGGCTCCCATGCGCGTGATCCCATGCGGATCTCGAAGTCAACCTAGTCACCTCCTGCCTCTGTCCTGCACTTGACATCGGCGACCACAATGGCTCCGCAAGAGGCGTGACGGTAGTGCTAGGTGGTCGGCGGCGCGGCTCGCCGGTGGTCTCAGGGCTGCCGCCATGGTTGTTCGGGGAAGGAGATTTGGGATCGATTCATCATCGCTGGTAGGCACTGACCATTGGGCCCCACTGGAAACAGAAACGGTATGATCTTTGCCGGCTAGGTCCCACACGTCATAGGCACAAGATATTGGTTTGAAAAAATTTCCAGCCAAGAAAATGGACTCTGCTGGCTCCGGTTTTCCTAGGCACAAGTGCGCCTTTTCTTTTTGAAAATTGCATAAGTGATTAGTCATAACGCTCAGGGCGATACATGCAAAGAAGAAGAAGAAGAAGAAGAAGAAGAAGAAGAAGAAGAAGCAGTTGTAGCTGCACAACAGTCATTCGTCCGGTAGCTACCCGGATAGCTCGGATGAAACGGCACCCTAGATAGCCGTCCGGCCTCCACGTCAGCCCCAGCCCGAACAAAAGAGAAAAACCAAATGAAATGTTCCAAAACGCATTTTTTTTGTGTCAGAACCTTTTCAAATGTCCATCAACTTTGCAGTAGTATTCTTATTCGAATCAGACAAGGCGGCCGGCCAGAGATAGCGTGGAAGTTTCTGAAAGATTTAGTTGGTCTAACGAATAGCTACCGACTTCTATAACACTTGATCGCTACATATATGAATGAAGTCTTGCTTTACAGCAGTCAATATTGTCCGGGCTCTCAAGAATTATTATTTTTTGCCTTGGCCGTCCCCATCGCATCACATCACATGGGGGCCAAGTTTTGGTATCATTTGTAAGATAGTCTCCATATAATACGATGGCACATCTTGCTGACAACGTATGGCATATAATCCATATATTACAGACAACAAGGTAACTTAACTAAGCAATCATATATAATCGGCAATTAGCTAGTTAGAATTGTAAAACCAATGCCTAGCTGTTAGCAGCCGGGGTGTTAGTGGGTGGAGTCCTGCCCATTATGGACGTGTGTCTTGTTACAATAGGTACAGATTTTGTTAAAATAATAATTATTAATATAGAAATATGCAAGGTTTTCATTGCATATTTAGTTCCAATCATGTCTTCCCTGAGCCGAGCCACTCGATCCAGTGCTGCTAACAGGTACGTCCAAGCTTTAGTGTTGATCCACATTACGACTGAAGTCATTCTGCTCTGTTCTCTGCTCTTGTTATGGATGTTGAAAGATGTATTGAGATCTTCTAGATCTTCTCAATATGTCTAGTTAGCATTCTGTATTGTGCTTGTGAACCCATTTGCTTTAATTTTGTACTTGATTTATATTTAGTCTTGAACTTTCTTAAGATTGATTCCAACTATATACTGTATTCAGCTCTAACTTTGCTCAACTACATCGATCTTACAACAAAATTTTGCATCTTTGTTGCTTGGTGCAGGGTTTGATTGCATGACTGTACCTCAATCTGCGTATCAGCTTCCAGCTCGTGCTTGATCTAGCCCCTGCGTTCACGGCCAAGTCTCATGTAGGTATTCACTTCCTTGTTTCCACTGTCAACAATCCAGTAGCTATTGATTAAATTTCCTTCCTCCAAACAGAACCTTATGTCATATTTTGGTGTTGTGTTTTGATCACAGAAAAAAATAGCACGCTACAGCGCCACTAATAGCCCGCTATAGCGTGTAGAGAATTGTCTCGCTAAATTGATCAGTGTACAATGTCTCGCTAATAGCACGCTAATAGCATATTTTTAGGGGCGGCGCTATTTTGTATAGCACGCTATTTTTTTTCCTTGATACATGGATCAGATTTCATGCAAGCTCGATTGGTCATCTGATGGCAGTCAACAAGGAGAAAAGCAGATAGATTGGACATAAATCTCTATTGCTTGTTCTACCTGTAAAATATCGACATATGGTTTATTTTAGGTAACCATTTGTGTTCACTTCCTACCAGAGAAAGCAATAACATGGACGATGTAGGGAAGCGCCAAGGGTTCTGTCATTCCAGTTATTAAATGAAATTACCAAAAATTCTTCCAGTCGCCAACAAGGGCCTCACTGGAAGCAGAAACGGTATGACATTTGTTGGCAAGAAAATTCTTCCAGCCAAGAAAATGGGCTCTGCTGGCTCCAGTTTTCCCAGGCACAAGTGTGTATTTTTTTAAATAAACATTTGGAAAATTTACATATTTTGGGATTGCAGTCGATCTGACCAACAAAGATCAACTCACTCATAAATGAATCAGAGCCATTTTGAGTCGCCAATATTTTCACTACAAATACCTTTTATAAGTTGATTCTTTTCAGAGTAGTATTATTTTGCTGACGCCAATGATGGTGTTGTATTTTAGTGACCATGGTGTGTCCCTTACAACCTCTCTTTCGGTTTATAATAAGGCATGCAGTTGTATGCCATGAAAATATATATACTATTGAATTAGTGTTAAAAAAGTTGCTAATACTCCCTCCAAGGGGTGTATTTTTCGTGAAGCATGTCATTGTTCAAAATGACAAACTAGGGATTCACACGTGACTTATAAAACAGAATCATAAATGAAATTGTAGTGGTGATTATTCATAACTTAAAGGTAATTTGATAGAAGCTGAAACTTTCTTGTGCTGTTTAAGATCATATCCCATAGACAAAACTTCAATGCACAGTATCACTTCTAGACAATTGGTGGGGTTAATCAATTTGTCAGTGAGTACCACTGGACATCCGAGGAAAGAACCTCGATTGTCAAGATAAATCACATTTACATCATCTCTCCTTCTGGGTTTTTGCAATCTCTCCATCAATATGAATCTTCACTAGCCCCTCGGCATGTAAGAGGTTTCCATGATCTCGCATTGCCAGTGGCAACGTTCTTGCTTGGAGGGACCCGTGTTAGTCTACATTGTCACCATAGGTGCCACTCCAGACCATTCATAAAAAAAGATGAGGGAGAAGGTTGATAATGGCCTTTGAAAATCTTTATCATGGATTGCCTCCTGAATACCCACCAAATTGGCCATATAAGGCTTTAGTTTGCATGTCCTTCTCGCAAGGAGTGTCACCATTGTAGAATGGCTTATTCTTGAACCTCTTCTTATCCTTCTTTTATTTCGGCATTCTTTATAAAATGCTTGGCATTGAAGTGATACGACTTGCCACAATGGTATCAATACCCCTCAACGGGCTTTTTTTCTTGTTGGAGTAACTCTTACTCCCTTGACCTTTCTTCTCGCCCATCATCTCACCATATCTTTTCGCTATGAGAGTCATCTTGTTTATTCCTTGTTGGAGTAACTTGACTTTATTCTTCTTTTCCGCTCGACTCTTGAACATGCACAAGATTGACTTTGAGTCCATGGTTGCCTTGAGCATTAGCACACATCTTCCCGAGGGTCCTTTGCCATGTTCTCATGAGTGACAAACCATAACAAAGAACATCATCAAGGTGACTGCTTAGTAATCCAGTTGTTGTTCAATGTGGAAGACCATGCTTGAAGGAGTTGGCATGATTGACGAGGGGCCATTCTCGGCAACATAGATATCATTCACCCAATCACAGTTGTATCGTTTCAACCCAACAGCAAGATCGTTATGTCTAGTATATAACTCTTGAGGATGCTCATATTTTACCAGCATGGCAAACAAGCCCATTTCACTCTTCAATATTGATAGGTTTGTGGAACTTGATGCATGAGTTATGAGCTTCCCATACTCTCTTGGTGGTGTCATGTGGTTAAGATAGGCAATTAGACAAATGTAGTTAATTAAATAATTATTAATTATTTGAGTAACCCATGGGTGTATACTTGTGTGCATGCCCTACAACTACCTGTCGAGATACCTAGAGCCTCTTGTATTCGTAGGAAAAGTGGACGGAAACCATAGAAATTGAAATTTTAGTTCAAAGTAATGAAATATAGAAAACAATCGAGGATTATTCCTTTGGATTAAGTTTCATGGGCTCAAAATGCTACTTTGTCGGCATCGGGGCAACTAGGCCCAAACCGTGCGGGCCTTGAATGTTGTGGTCAGTCTAAAGTCTAAAGAAGTCAGACTAGTCTATTGGGCTTAGTCGCCTCTCCTTCCCGGTGGCGACGGCGGCAGCGCGCCGCGATATCTCTTCGCTTGAGATCGCGGCAAACCATGGCCGCGGTGTAGAGATCAGCGGTCAGCTTCCCGCGCGCGCGGCCCGCGATCTTGCAGCTGGCCGAGCGCTTCTCTGACTTCGCCGCCCGCCACCCCGAGCTCCAAATTAAGTCCGGCGAGGAGGATGCTTGCTCGCGGCCGCACTTGTCGCTCCTCGGGCCGTCTGTATGGCCGGCGAGCTCTACAAAGGTGCCCCCTTCTCCTTTTTTCACTGACAATAACCAAAACTGAATGAGATCAGCAGCCAGTGTCTAAACCAACCTCCGGTTGCAGAGGACGAGTAGTAAAGTTGAATTAAAGCTAAGCGATGTGGGCACACCTCATGATCTGATCATCTCACCGCGCATTTGTGTTTGAGTTAATTTGCTTTGCAGTCCAACTTCAGGCAATGTTTTTCATCTCCTTTGTAAACAGACTCTGTCGATCGAAATCTGTTTGTTATAAATTAGCTGGGAGATCGTGAATTCCACTTGCATCCGGGCACTAGATTGGATCTCCGTCAGTAAGTTTTTGGTCAGCAGTATTCAGAATCTATTCACATGTCAAGCAACCTTTCAATAGCACTTTGGCTCCAATCAGATAAGGGCAGGGAGAGCAAGTGGAACTTTGGAGTATAACATTTGCTCGTTCAGATCAATTAAGTATACTTGACTTGACCGCAGATGAATGAAGTCTTCCTGTACAGTAGATTATATCATCCCGACTATCAAGCTGTCCCCATCGCACCGCATCACATCACATGGGCTTAATCTTGGCATCATTTGTAAGATGGTTGTTATATAATACATCTTCTGTTCCTAAATATAAGACATTTTTGCAGTGTAAATTGAACTGCAAAAACATCTTAGTAGTACTCCCTCCGTTTGAAAATACTTGTCGGAGAAATAGATGTATCTAGACGTATTTTAGTTCTAGATACATCCATTTTTATCCATTTCTCCGACAAGTATTTCTGGATAGAGGGAGTAAGTATAATACAATGGTCCATCTGACTGAAAGCGTATAGCATATGTATGCGGGCAACAAGGTTGTTTCTTCAGCAATACCTATCATATATTAACTGCAATTATTTAGCTAGTTAATTACTCCCTCTGATCCCTATTACTTGTCTTAGATTTGCCTAGATACGGATGTATCTAAACACGTTTTTGTTAGATATATCCGTATCTAGACAAATCTAAGACAAGTAATATGGATCCGCGGGAGTAGCTTTGTTTAAGCAATACTTAGCTGTTAGTTGTCAGAGTCCAGCTCATCGAGGGAATCATATGTGTAGACTTTATCAAATCTTCTAATAAATGCAAGACTTCGTTGCACGTATAGAGGAGTTCCACTCATGCCTTCCTGCTGACCTGATTGCTGGATCCATTGTTAACAGGTATGTGCAAGCTCCGACCCTGTCTATAGCTATCATTCTGTATTGTGCTTGTGAACTGATTTGCTTTAATTTCATCCTCATGGTATATTTAGTGTTGAATTTGCTTCACATCGATTCCAACTATATACAATGTTCAGCTCTGACTTTGGCCTACTGAATCGATCTTACAACACAATCCTTGCATCGTTTGCTCGATGCAGCAGGGTTTGATTGCATCACTGGACCTCAAATCTTAGATCTACACAAGCAGTTTCTGGTTCGTGCTCGATCTGGAAACTCATTCACTTTAATTACATATTTTTGGCGTATATTTATCTACTCTGGAATTATTTTCTGTAGTGATTCCAACAATATATTCTTAGCTCTAACTTTGGTCTGCTACATACATCTTTGAGCAACATTTGCATCTCTGTCAATAGATGCAGGGTTTGAACGCATGATTGGACCTCAATCTGCGTAGCAGTTTCCCCTTTGTGCTTGGTTTGTGGACCAACAACCTGCGTACAGGGCTAAATCTCAAGAAGGTATTCCCTTGTTCCCGTATTTGATGATTCAGTTGCTAGTGGTAATTTTCCTCTTGCTAATGAATCTGTGCATCTACTTTCTGAACATAGAAGAATGGAACAGAATATCCTCGAGCAAGTACTTGAGGGGAGCATGAAGCCAACGATTCTGTCATTGGAAAGTTTACGGAAAATCACAGACGATTTTTCAGAAGATAGAATAATCGGTGTAGGTGGGTTTGGAAGGGTCTACAAGGTAATTAAATTCAACTTTTTTCTTTTGGAAATTCTTGTTTATTCTAAACACTTATAAAGATATAAACTTGAGTACCAAAGCTGAGTATTTAGTCCGTATGTGGTGTGTACCTAATTTCCTTCTATTGTCTTTGCTATTTGTCTAACGACCGATGTAGTACACTGCTAAACTTGCTGTAATTAAATGCTCGTGACAAATATTAAACAGGGTGTCGTGAGAAACGGGAATGTTGCTGTGAAGAGGATTTGGAGCCACATGACAGTTGATCAGAAGCTCTTTAGTCGTGAGGTTGATAGCCTGATGGAGGTTAACCATCCAAATGTAGTCCGGTTTCTTGGCTTATGTTCTCATACGTTGGAGACACCAATGAAAGATCCAGAATCCAGAGGATATATTTACGCCGAGATAAGAGAGAGATTGCTTTGTTTTGAGTATATCGGTAATGGAAGCCTTGATACAAAAATTACCGGTACATTCTGTTCCATGCAGATCATCAGTTTCCTTCTTATCAGTTTTTCGCTTTTATGTTTGCAGTCATGACACAACTAAATTAATGTATTAGTGCTTCTTTTACTTTCACAGATGAATTAAGAGGGCTTGAATGGGATAAACGTTATGAGATAATTAGAGGAGTGTGCATGGGTTTGCGTTACCTACACATGGAAAAAAATATTCTTCATATGGATTTAAAGCCTGCCAATATACTACTAGCTGATCACATGGTGCCGAAGATTACCGATTTTGGTCTATCAAGACCCATGGAAAACTCACAAACCATGACCAAAAACCATTATGTATCACCGTAAGCTGGAAATCTGCACAACCAATCTACACACATACCCTCTTATATATTGTTTAGAACATGATACTTGGAACTATCATATTTCATGTAGAGAGTATTGCGCTCCAGAAAACCGGTTTGGTGGTAGGAAGACCGTCAAGTCAGACATGTATAGTTTGGGTGTCATCATCATCGAATTGGTGACAGGAAGCAAGGGTATCCCTGATAATAATAATGTAAGAGTGATTTATCTCACAATGCATAAATTGCTTCTTCTAAAACTGTATTAATTCTTAACCTTCACATTCTCTGTCACCTACTTAATTTGAATACTACTGCATATTGAATGTCATATGTAGTTAAATTCTTATATGCAACAACCAAGTGATTCAACTCTCTCCTTGAGCTACATTACTCGAACATTTTGTCATTTCAATGTGCGGTCCTCCTTTCACACTTGCTTTCTCCATCTAAGCAAGCTTCAGCACCCCCCCCCCCCCCCCCCCCCCCCCCCCACACACACACACAAGCCAACCCACATCCTTGAGGTTACACCGAGTCTCTAGTGCTCGACCACTAGCCAATTTAACATGTTGACATAACGTCATCACAAGTACAACTGTCGTCCCCTCATCCATGCACGCCCCACAACCGTTAGCTATCTACGAATCAGTAAATGCATTCTTAATGTAAGAAAGGGGCCAATGACTTCGCCTTCGAATGGGCCAGTTTAACATGTGTGCATCAATCCAGAATGACAAAATAATATTCTTTTATTTTCGGAAAATAATAATTAGGGATACCTTTTGGAGGTCATCATGTGTGACTAGTGGTGCTCGCAAGTTGCCTAGTTTACTTGCATATTTATTTAAACTAAAATACATATGCAATGAATTTTGAACCTAGCATCCAAATTGTGTACCATTTTCAACATTGTATTTCTTATCCTCAAAACTAGACGCCGTAGCCCGAGTGGGGGTGACTCCATGAGTTGCACGTAGATTCGCCAGTGTGCTCACTCTGTACAGGGTATCCCTACATTAGGTGTTCCCTCCATTTTCTCCATGCTAGCTTATGAAGTGCAGATGCCAATTCCTTAGAGTTACATGTTTTACTTGTAATTTTTAAAATCAAAGTTTGTTTCCAGATTTTAGATGTTATAATTTGTTATGCATATACATATGTTTAGATGAAATATTTAGATACCACACCTAATCAATCTTGTGAACTGCAGATACTTAGAAGATGGAGACACAGATGGAGTAAATTAGCAAATGAAACGCCACCCCAATACCACCAACAAGTAACTAAATGCATGGAAATAGGGTCACTCTGCCAGAAAATTAACCCCTTAGCACGGCCTTCTATTTCAGAAATAATGAGCACATTTGCTGAGATGGAAAATATGAAGGTATATACTCTTATATGCTCCCAGTAACTTAAGGACCCTAACCATATATACATGTATATAGACGGTGATTATATATAAATATATAATTCTACACGCAATAAGAAATCAAGTATATTTTGATCTTCTCTTTAACTTGAGAAGCAAAACAAAAATGCACTTCCCTTGCAAAGTGCAAAAAAACGTTATAACACTTGTGCGTGCGTTCGTGCGTGTACATGCTTGTGCATGAATTAGTGTATTGCCTCCTGATTTTGTTTTTTCGCGTATTTGCAGATAAATCCGCTTTATTGGGATGATGACATGCTTGGAGTTGATCCGCTAGAGCTACAGTTTTGGCATAACAAGCAGAAGCAGACATTATCATGTTCAGTTGAGCTAAGCAATGATACAGATGGCTTCCTTGCCTACAAGATTCAAACGATAAGCCCATTGCCATACTCCATGGAGCTAAACAATGACATTATGAAACCACGATCCAAATGTAGGGTGGACTTTTCATTACCAGTAGCTCACACAGATGATCACGAGGCAGCATGCCGATATGGCAATAAGCAATACACTGAGTTCATCGTGCAGAGCCTTAAAGTGAATGAAGGTATTACAAATCATGATATTTTCGAAGATATGTTTGATAAACATATAACGGGTCACCACGTTGATGAGATTAATTTGGTGGTTATTTTAGAAGAACCCTGCATCAAAGAGGTCCTTTTTCTGTACCTTTTTCTTGGGCATAATTTCTGCATGTGTCTCATTTTCTTAGGCGTGATTTAGCTCCTGAGAACCTTAAGATGGTTGAGACGCTTTGCATGTGTACCACTGTACCTGGTCTTACTATGTACCCTAGTACTCCAATGCTTGTCCGTTGTTAACGGAAGAGCTACAGAGGCAAGATCGTTGCTTGTTTATTCTTTTTCTATGATTTGCGGGTAAGATTCTAAGTATTGTTCGTTGCCACATAAAACAAATTACTGATACCCACATATGCCAAGGAGTCTTTACATCAACTTTAGTATAGAATTTGTGGCAATAGACAATAGTTCTCATTGCCTCGACAGAAGTTTCATGTGGGATGATGGGCCTATCACACGCGCTATACTGTGGCCCAACATTTGCAATGCGCCCAACACGGTTTGTGATGAAAGGATATGTGCGATGAGGGGACTATCACACACACTAAACTCTGGCGCACCGTTTGCGATGGGGCGCACATCACACACACACACACACACACACTTAATAACAACAAAATGTGTGCAGTGTTATACCTGAGGCACACGTTCTTTATAAGCTAAGTGAGTACGATAAGGGAGCCTATCACACATGCTCTGCAATAGCACACCATGTTCGATGCATCTATCATCACACATGTTTCACTACAAAATGCCTGATAATATGTGACGAAAACCCTTGTGACAGGGAAAGAACTATCACCTAAGATCATTTTCGGCGATGGTGACCATCACAAACTGATGCTCGCTCGGCGCAGCCCCCATCATCTTTGGTGGCGGTTTGGTCTAATTTTAGGTGACGGTTTTCAGTGTCACAAGACATGTGCATATTTGGTGACGGCTTTTAGTGTCACTGAAAATCTTGGATGAGTTAGTGATGGAAATATAAATATAAAATATTGAGTGCAAGATTCAAACCCATGAGCTCATGCTTTCATACGTGTTGAACAGAGAGGTTTATTGTTGGGCTAGTATTTGATTAGTGATAATACTTTGTAACTCAATTATTTTGTGGTATGTCGAACTGCACTACATGTACATTTCAGTGATAAAAAACTTGAAACTATTATATTTAAAAAGCAGACCTCACCTGTCCTATTTTATTTGCAAAAATCTAAATGAAAAAATAGGTGCTACCCACGGGATTTAAACCCTGGCCATGAGCCTCATGTGGAGAGACAACTCACTAGTCATCTTTTCTGTGTTGATTTTGTGTTCAAATAAAGGAAAAGTTAGCCTACTTGAGTGCATATTTTATTTAGACATCAAGGATTTTGGCTACAAGTTGGCTTCAAACAAAAAAATGTTCAACATAAAAGTTGTTCGCTACAAGCAACATTGCTTTTTTGGATCATCTCAATCTAAGGTCATATGCAATCTCCACAGTCGATAGAATGTGATAGTATTTGACCTGTGTAACATTCCGGACTAACTTAAGGGAAGGTTTAGAATTTTGGATGAAAATTGAAGTCATTTTTTTACAGGAAGTTCAGCCGCCTCATATATGGATGAGAGGTGATGGCCGATTGAGCAGAACACAATCGATCATATCAATCTACCACATTTTATCTTTATCTTTTTTTTATCTCCCCCTCGCTTTATTCTTTCTTGTTGTACGTTGTTCTTCATTTTCGACGGCAGCAAACCTCGCGAGGCCCTATGGGTGGTTAGGCCAACCAAGGGAAACACATAGCCGTTGTGCGCCTTGACGGGTCCTTCCATGGCGTATGGGGTTTTGGGTCATCAAGAGACCATGTACACAACAGCGCCACCCGTTGTCTGATCAAGAGACCATGTACACAACAGCACCACATCTACAGTGCATCACTCTGTCGCTCTAGCGTGATATCAAATAATTATAACAAACTAATAGAAACTACTTTTTTTGTTAATACACCATTTCGAAGATCCAGTGCAATATTGTTTACATGTTCCAATGATTAATTTCTAACTTAGCGAATTTAATTCGGTAGTATTTTATTTATTTCAGTACATTTCTTAATTGTGGTACATTTGGATGTTGAATTTGGACCTTTTTTTTAGCAACCGATAGGAGCTCTGCCTTTTCATATAGAAGATGAGAATTGGCCGGTGCTCTTCGGAGCCGCTACTCCAACTTCCACACCAGCCCCGAGGCCGCGTACTCGTTTAGCTGATGGCGAAATTGCTGGACAGCTTGAACCACTGACGTAAGACAGGAGACCAAACATCCAAGTCGATGTCAGGATGCACCTGAAAAATGCAATCGCTCGTTTCGGGCTTCGGCCATCACTGAAGCTTAGGCTTTCACCTGCCTCTAGATCCAAATACCTAGGAGGGTGAAGGGCTCCACCACGGCGCCTCCAACGAGAGGAACGACATCCTAGGATGCCGTCATCGCCGACATTGACCGAAGTCGGTGCAAGGCATTCCACCTGGACCTCACAATGCCCAAAACATTGCATCAAGTCCGGCAATCCGCCCGAATCGAGATGGGCGCGTGCCCACACAAGTCGCTGCCGCCAACAACCACCACCACCGCCCCACACGTGGAAGCCACCACCGCGCATCAGCCTCTCTTGTGCTGCCAACAGGGCTACGATTCCCTGGCACCCACCACCACCTCCGATGCACTGGTGCAAGGATCCATTACACACGCCCGAGATCCAGCCCAACCACGACGCAACCAAGCCCCCCCCCCCCCCCCCCCCACCAGCCGCATACCACCGGAGTAGATCACCGCAGCCACCAACAACCGCCAACCCCGCCACAGCTGCCGCCATCTCCGCACGGGCTTTGCCCGGTGTAGGCCACCGACAACGGCGAGGAGGGGATGAGGGGAGGGAGCGGCCTCTCGGGCTGGAGTCGCCCCAGGGAGAGAGCGACGCTGGGGCTTTTTTCTGAGTGGGAACTTGTTGCATTTTATTAAATCACGAAAATCTCCGAGTTCACAATCGACCTAACACTGTCGGGTGGCATCTGAAACCATGTCTTACATAACACTGTCGGGCTTTTTCGAATCGTGTCTTGAGTGTTTTTGAATGTGGATTTGCAGATAAGATTGAAGAAAGAACAAGAGGAAGAGCATAAGGAAAAACAAAAAGCTGAAGCCCATCTCTATACTATCATAAAGGTCAGATCTGCTTATTGTAGTGTTCATCCCAGCCTGGATTCTCCTTTCGAGTTTCTTATTCACAGGGTTCATTTTGGAAACACTGTGTCCAGATTTCTCGTGATAAGGATTTAAAGGAGCAAATAGGTAAGGATATATATTTCGATCTGGTGGACCATGAAAAGGTTTGTATCTTCCGAGTCCAGAACCAACTACCTTTTAGTGCTTTCAAGGTAACATGTCCCTGGATCTCTACCCAAGTTGTTACTGTTGCTAAAGCTCAATATTTTTTTACTACACAGTCACATTCATATGTTTAACTCGTAATCTAAATATTACAAAACAAATCATAGGAGGAAGTTGCGAAGGAATATGGCATCCGAGTACAGTTTCAGCGCTTCTGGTTGTGGGCTAAGAGGCAAAACCATACATACAGACCAAATCGCCCATTGACTTCTCTTGAAGAAACACAACCTGTAAGTATTATTGCAAAGCGGAACTTTGATCTGTTATCTGATTTTGGTTGGCTTAGGTCCAGTTGATTGTTACATTTAATCGGTGGCTTAGATCTACACTATCAACATTTATGCTTTGCTATTACATAATCTAAAACTCTTACAAGAGTAATAGCATAAACAATGTGAAAATCTCTTGTCATTTCCAACGGCTGGTGCAACTTTTAAATGCTGCTCCTTTTTTGGATTCACCACCTACCAAACTTATATATTTGCGAAGATTACAGCAGTGTGTAGTGTGTGAATACTGGCAAAAAATAAGACCTTTAGTTTGGACTTATTGGTATACAATATTATAGATTTTATTCAGTGTTTTGCTCTATATGCATTCATAAATTTGGTTGTCCCGAGCTGGTTATTCTCAAGAATCGTTTCAGTAGCCCAATCCAGCGTGCTTAATTGTTTAGATAGCCCTTGAAAATTTTGTGAATAACAATGTAGAATACAGTTGTGCTGTTTCCTTTTGCTATCTTTCTATCACAGTACAATCACTATGTTTTCTTCTGCACAGGTAGGGCAACTGAGGGAGATACCCAGTAAGGCACATAATGCTGAATTGAAGCTATTTTTGGAAGTAGAATTTGGACTGGTAATGATATGCTGGAGTTGTGCTTGCTTCTTTATGTTATTTAATTTAGAGTGTGCCCTGACTTGGATGCAGGTTGCTTAACTGTATCTGATTACTCATGTAGGATCTGAAGCCTCTCCCTCCTCCTGAGAAGAGCGCGAAAGATATTCTTCTGTTTTTCAAACTCTACATCCCTGAAAAGGAAGTGCTTTGGTACATGCTCTTCGAAATGGCCTCTTCATGATCCTTCCATATATAAATATAAATTTCCTTACGCTTGACATGTTGCATTCTTCAATTGGTGTAGTTTTGTGGGGAGGCTCTTTGTAAAGGACTTGGGGATACCTCGAGATATTCTGAGAAAATTAAATGACATGGCTGGGTTTACGCTGGATGAAGAGATTGAGTTGTATGAGGCAAGAGTTAAATAGACAAATTTGATATATATTTATACATCCAAAGTCGAGATGTCAAAGCTTAATTGGTGAGAACCTTGCAAGGATGATTTTACTTAAGTGATTAAGTCGGTTCCATTTTTGCATGCAGGAAATAAAGTCTTGGCCAGCTGTGATGTGCGAACCTATTCACAAGAAGGTTACTTTCCGTTCTAGTCAGGTTTGTAACGTTTCTTCGATTTGAGAAATGCACAACTCGAATTAACGTGCTTAGTTATTAATTTCACAATATTGTAGCTTCAAGATGGGGACATAGTCTGTTTTCAAAAATCAGCTAAAGCAGTGAGTGATACTCAAGTGCGCTATCCTGATGTCCCTTCATTTTTGGAGTATGTTCATAATCGGAAGGTATAGTACAACATGTACCCAACTGTTGTGGACACTCGCACGGTTGATGCCGGCCGGCAAAAAGGCCAGTGCCCAATTAATGCGGCATGGGCGTATTTGAGCAGCAGCAGCAGATCAAATGTTGGAGCAGGATAAAGCAAACGGTCTCTTAGGAAACGCCCATTTCATTAAATCAGGACATGGTAATCAATTTTAATTTTAGTGCTTATCCTTTACATAGTAAAAGACTGTAACCTATGAGTGGTTTATAGCAACATATGGGTTTCTCCACCCCTTTTCTTAGTTGTAATATTTCCCTGCACTACAGAAATTTGTATCTCTGAGAGATTTATCCATAGAATTTGTAGCCCCTACTAAGTGAGGTCATTACAGTTGGTATCAGATTCGGGCGATCGGCGACGGGGTGGCAAATCGGGCTCGTCCGCATCACGGTTGGGTTCTCCTCTAAATCCAGGGCGTCGACGGAGTTCACGGCGGCGGCGTGGTCGTTGCTTCATCTCTAGCAACACCGGTGGAGTTCCTGCGGGCAGCGGCGATCATTCGGTTGCGGATCCAGGCACACACGGTTTCCCAAGGTCCCTCCGCTAGGTGTAAAATTCCGGGGCTGCGCCGGGATTTGCGCGACATGAGTGGCATGTGAGATCAGTTGCAGAGGACAGAGCGCATAGGGGGTGGTGGTGTAGCGCTCCAGTACTCGCTGATGCAGGCTGCGGTAGACCCTCGGCAGCAACATGGCTCCTCCCAAGGCCAGCGTTCAGATGGAGTTCGTGCTCGGCTCCATGGAGGCATTCGAATCGCATGTGATGCAGAAATTGGAGGTGCTCTCAGGATTAGGCGACAAAATCAACCGAATCGATGAGTTGTTCACCAGCATTGATGAGCTGGATTAGAAATTCAACACGCAGGTTGAGCACATAGACGTGATTTAGGGCACGTCAATCTGACCATAAAGTTGATCGGCGAGGTGCGTCAGGAACAAGTCGCTGCGGCGAGGGAACATGTATACCAAAGAAATCTCCATCAACGTCGTCGTCTTCGGCCAGAGACAACATTATGGGGTCTCCACCTTCGGTGACATCTCTGAACAAAAACCAGGCACCTCTTCCTACAGCACCTCAAGTGCAGCAACGACAGCAGCCGGCCTTGGACCAACAGAAGGCGGCGTTTGTGGCCACTAGTCTTCATGAGTGACCGGCTGGATGTCAAACATGTAGGATATGGGAAATGAGGTGTCTCATATGTAAAATATCAAAAGGACAAATTGGTGATTAAGAACCACACAGAGCAACCGATCAGTGGTGTGCCCTGTTTGCACGCTTTCGGTTAAAGACTCAACTGGCATAAATTGGACCACAGCGAGACTGATTGGGTTCTGAAGAAACCAAAAGAGCAAATGTTCCTCTGAAAGATTACTGAAGCATGGAGCTGTGGTTCGCATCAGCACCGACCAAGATACAGAAAAGGCACATATCATGTCCTTGACAATGACTTGCGCGCTGCCTTTCCACTGAAGTTCATCTGGAAAAAAACCAAGCAGATTCCCATGTGTGTAATATGCAAAAGGAGTCCAACGAAAGACAGTGCAAAGATGATTAGATATACATTTCTGCAATGGCACAATATTGGATTTGGACCTACCATGGGTATTACAGATAGTCAAATACTGGTCGGTCCATTCTTTTCCATGCTGCTTGAAAAGTTGACTGGTCCTGGTCCAGGTCTCCCAGCCACCAACCCACTCACCACCCACCCAGTCGTCCAGGGATTTGTTTAAACAAAATAGACTTCCTGGAGCAGTTTATATCTTCCCAAGAGTCTCTTCAGGACTTGACACAGGCCATCAGAGCATACCTCATCAGAGTCTCTCCAGAGACCGACCTGCAGCTTGCCTCATCAATCCTGGCCATGGAGGTTGCCATATCAGCAGTTGCAAGTGAACTTGTGAGCCGGTTCATCTCCTTCCTGATGAACAAGTACCACTCCTCCAGCCATGCACAATCAGAGGAGAAGGCGGTGGAGAGGTTGCAGCATCTCCTGATGAGAGCTTGCACCATCGTCGAGGCGGCGGACACTCGATACATAACAAACTCCGGGATGATGATGCAGCTCAAGATGCTCTCGGAGGCCATGTACCGAGGTCACAGCCTCCTCGATACCTTGAGGTACCGAGCCCTCCAAGACGGTGCGGGCTTAGAGGAGGTTAGCAGCAACGACTCATCTAGCAGCAGTTTGTATTTAATCATTCCACTCAAGCGTTCTCGAACAACAGCGGAGAAAGGCAACAAGGCCATGGGCCTCGACTCACATGGTGCTTTGGAAAGCTTAGAAATTGCTGTTGCAAACATGTCAGAGTTTGTTGTGCTTCTGGGTGGATGTGAGCGCATGTCCCGTAGGCCATATGATGTTTATCTTTACACCGACAACTTCATGTTTAGCCGACACGCTGAAAAGCAAAAGCTCCTGAGCTTCTTGTTGGAGCAAAACGATCCTTCAGGTGATCATGCATTGGCCATTCTTCCGCTTATAGGTGGTGTCGCAGTTGGGAAGAAAACTTTGGTTGCTTATGTGTGTGGCGATGAAAGGGTTCGCTCACGCTTCTCCTCTATTTTGCACTTGAATGAAGACAACCTTTTGGGGATACATGACGATGGAAGGGCCATGTTTGGAATAATGTTGGTAGTTATTGAGTTTGCTTCTGATGTAGGTGATGATGACTGGAAAAAAATTCACTCATTTCTCACAAGAATGGGCAGAGGAAGTAAGATCATCATTGTAAGTAAAATTAAAAGAATAGCCCGGTTTGGAACGGTGAAACCAATTTTACTAAGTGGGCTATCTCGCGATGAGTTGAGGTACCTTTTCAAGGCACTCGCATTCGGAAGTGTAGAGCCAGCAGAACATCCGCGGCTAGTACAAATAGCAGATGACTTTGCCACGGTGATCCACAATTCGCAAGTTTCACTTGTCGCAACAAATATGTTCACGGATGTGTTGAGAAGCAACCTCGATGTTCAGTTCTGGCGTTGTATATTGGACAAGGCGGCAAGAATGGTTAAGAGAAACATTTCAATATATGGGGTGAACCCAACCATGCGTATAGAACAAGGCCACCAAGTGGACATAACAGACATTGCTTTGCATCCACTTAGCATGAAACCTTATAGTGTTCATGCTTCAATCAAGACGGAATTGCCAAGTGTGACATTTGGGGAACTTATAACAGATCCTAGTGTTAGGCCGAAAGGAGACTTCACTCTAATGGCATGGGAATCAAGGATAGCCCCGTATAAATCATTTCCTAATTATGTTACAAGTCATGCTCAGGATACACATCAAAGTAGTGCCCTGCCAGGGAGGAAGCGACAAGGAGTGCCAATCTAATTTTGTTTCAGAACTTGTGTAAATGTAACTCTTGTTGTAATTTTTTTATACTCCCTCCGGTCCTTTTTACTCTGCATATTAGGCTTGTCTGAAGTCAAATTCTTCAAAGTTTGACCAAGTTTATACAAAAAATTATTAACATTCACATAACAACACCAATATCATTAGATCCATCTTGGAATATATTTTCATATTATATTTATTAGGTATTATAGTTGTTTATATTTTTAAATATAAATTTGGTCAAACTTAGCAAAGTTTGACTTTAGACAAATCTAATACGCGGAGTAAAAAGGACCGGAGGGAGTACATGACAATTGATGTATACCATTCAACTAAAGATCTCAATTAACCCCCACTGCTCTTCTTAGATAACCAACAACGCCATTTAAGTGGCATTACCTACTACTACTCCTCAGTAGCCCTGCAGTAAGGTGGCTTACTATTGAAACAGAAACTAGAAAACAGTGTGTTTTCATTATAAGGGTGCAAAATTACCCAAGTGCTGTTTGATAAGTTGTACATGCCAATCTTCACATAAGAGATGAATACTAATACTAATATGTTCAGTACTGTTAGCTTAGCAGTTTCGCTTATAGTTATAATAATACCAAGGCCAG
This sequence comes from Elymus sibiricus, assembly GCA_039707655.1. Classification (NCBI taxonomy): domain Eukaryota; kingdom Viridiplantae; phylum Streptophyta; class Magnoliopsida; order Poales; family Poaceae; genus Elymus; species Elymus sibiricus. The sequence goes on from CM077666.1 coordinate 32,632,268, forward strand.
AACTAAACTTCTGATAAACAAAGTATCAATGATGATATTGTTGTACTTGTACGTAGTCAACGTCTTGCTTCGAAAATGCATAACTTACTAAAACACTCCTACATTGGAATGCAAGATGATAAATGTTGGACATGAATTGTTTGTAGGCACTTGAAAAGATTCAAAGCATGCATGGACCTAGAATAAATGCAGACACAATGAATCAGAAAATTAAATATCATGCTGAGACAGAAAACAGTTCGAAAGAGAGGCTGAAATGAATATTAGCTCACCTGTCTGCTTGTTCTGGATGATGAGCATGCATTAGTCTCCATGAACGATCCTCTGGATGTCTACATGGAGATATGGGAAAGGAGGTTGAGGTCCCGATCTCGTCATTCCTCATATGTAAAATGTAGGAGTCCAACAAAAGACAAATGCGAAGATGATTAAATATACATGAACAGCAATTAATTTGGACATAACTACCGTGAATATTAAAAATACTAGTCAATATTTTCATGTTGGTTTATCCTTGTCACATGTTTGGACATTTAGACAATTAACTGTCCGTGTGATCACACACCCTTGAACCCATCAATCAATGGTTCAAGGTCTAACAGATTTACTTGTACACAAGGATTTCAACCTCCGTAAGGAAAATGGAAAGAAAAAAAGAAACCGAGTTTCCATTTCATTGCCAATGAGTTGCACTCTGCTTTCTCCACGAAGTTCAGCTGCAAAATCCCAAACAATTTCCATGGTCAAACTTTTGCTAGAGTAGAATGCACATGTATGTGTGTGGTATTCTTTCTGTAAAATCAAGGATATTTATATTATTTGTATGAGAATAAAGAACCCTCTGTTTTCTTAATCTAAGGAAGGACAACTGTAGTGTGAGTTCTACTAACAGATTTACTTGTGCACAAAGATCAATTTCCCTCAGGAAAATGCTTAAAAAAACAATGGTGCCATGGTCTCCCATGGCCAAAAAACAGGTTAGGAATTTTTTAAATTGAGCTAGAATTCAAGATCACTTTACATGAACTTATGTTAAAGCATGAACACACACACACACACACACACCCGAACCAAACACACCATAAGTATCTGCATAGTCATGGCAAAATAAAATTACATGAAGGAGTGTGTAACTCCATGGTTGAATTCCATCCAATCGACAATGCCACATATAAAGGAATATGAAATTGTCCCAAAACCTTGCTGCTATGCTCCAACAGTCGTATCTAGAAAATTAGATTAGATTAAGAAAACTACTGGGATCCTTCCCGGGCTAGTGCCTAGCCAGATATTGGTAAATTTGGCGAGATTTCAGAGACGGAAAACCAGTGCAGACTCAAAATTACCGAGGATTTTAAAGGAATCGCGGAGCACAGCGGCGGCGAACTGCATCTGGGAGGCGACCACGCCAGCTAGCCCCTGAGATGCTCTCAGTCGACCGCGCTAAGCGCCTCCGCTCCATCCCTCCGGCAACTTCACATCGGCGACCACCATCAATGGCTCCATACGCACGAGGGGAGCGCGACGGGGATGCTGGTTCTGGGTGGCGGCGAGCCACGGTGGGTTTGAGGAAGAAGGGAGATTGGGGATCGATTCGTCGCCGGTGGGCGCTGACGACTGGGTCCCACCGCTGTTTCCTGCTAACTCAGCTGTTGCCTTTTTTTTAGGGATACTAAGCTGTTGCCTAGGTCCCACACGTCAACCTCCCACCAGGTTGGGCCAGCGCTGATAGACTTCACCATGAGGCATGCAGTTTCTAAATTAAATCCTAGTATGTCCTCATTTAATTGTGACATCACTTATGTAAGTTTTCTTTTCATACGTCTTGAAGAATTTTCTCACATGTGGGCGTGGTGGGCGCCGCGCCTTGCAGTATTGATTCATATTATATGCATTATTCAGAAATCAAGTCTCTAATCTCGTAGTAACGTGTGGGGTGTTATCCAGTTAAAAACTTAAAATTTGGTGAAACCATTTGCATATTTGCACCCTTTGGATTTGAAAGACTAGCGATCACTGATTCGGGACTTTCTCACGGGCTTATCTAGCGGTCGATTACAACAGCCTCTTGACATGCAAAAGTTAACATGCAAAAGCACTCGTCTGAAAGCTAATAAAGCTTTCACAAAAGTTTACAAGAATTAAACACAACATTTCAACAATTTAAAACCAACGTCCACATTGTTTCCCTCGCAGAAAAAAAAAAACTTCCATATTGTTTATAAAAATAAGGTTTCAACTACTGAAGGTTATGTTATGTAACTATTTAGGAAAAATAGATGAACTTTCAACAATTTGAAGATATGTTTTCGAAAAGTATCGTGTCAACGATCAAAAACCTAGAGCCAAAATTTGGGAAATCAAAGTCACCATTCAACATGTGTTTCCTTTTCACTCATATATAAGTGAATAACATGCATTCCTCTCTAATTATGTGGGTTTTATTGTTCCTAATGTTGTAGGTTCCAACATGTCAAAATAACATCTAGTCTAAAACGCTCTTATATTATGGGACGGAGGGAGTACTTAGTAGTCATCTCTCCCATCGCTCGCCTAATCCACCATTTACAGTTTCTTACTTTGATAGGACAGTGTGTTACACTTAATAAAGACGTATCTGATGTTGGTACTATATATGCCCCACCTCCAATATGATATAAATATGTATTAATGGCATTAGATTCATACTCAAAAGCAGTTCGTTAAATTTGTAGTTTCATATCACGTAAAGCATGGAGTGATACTAATCAACAACAGCTCCAGAAGGCAAGAGGCTGAGAGACACCATATGAGCAATGGCATTAAGAGGCTTCCAGGGCACACAGCTGCTCGACAGAAATGAGTTTTACTGACTGGAGTTGACTTTGCACTCCTGTCAGTATAAATTGCTCCCCTGCGTGCATAAACTACCTGAAACTGCATCAATGATAAAACTATGTGAATTAGCAGAGTAGATGAGAACGAGCACTTCTTGCCCCAATTGTACGCACCAATCTGAATGTGTGAGGTGTTGTCTGTCCGGTAGTTGCAACCTTGGAAATAGACATCAGTACTTCTTCTGAATCACGATCATCGCCTACTGGCTCCATTGGATTAGCCTGCAGCAACTCCAACAGCTCTTCAACGATATGCAACTGAACTGTAGGACCACATTGGTGACCCTGGCCCCATCTCTCGCCACATTTGAAACACAAGCCTTTGGCACGGCGATAGTTGCGCAGAGCGGCGACTTGATCTTCTCCTCGATCAGGGTCACGATCATGGCGCTCGGGAGCACGAGCAGCCTCCAAGCCCCTTCGATCCTCCGTAGCTGCCAGTGGCCCCAGTAGCAGTTGGCGCGCTGGAGGTCCTTCCAACGCCAGTAGTGGTCGCGGCGCAGGTTCCCGTGGTTCCTGACGACGATATTCGCATCGTGGCAGTGCTTCCAACAGCTCCTCCTGCATAGAAGCCAAGGAAAACGCAGAGTCCAAGTCGTGTGGCTGATGTAACATTACTCCTGGCTACATAACCTGCATATTTTAGACTAGATCGGGCACTATTATTACTTTTATTTTACTCTCTGCCTGGCTTGTCTCTGAAAGCAAATGCATTACACAATGCTAGCCTCTATGTTCTATAATCTGAAGACGACCGTAGTCTGTAGTTTGAGGTCTAACAGGTTTACTTGTGCAAAATGATTCAAACTTCGCAGGAGCAGGACTTCATGGACGTCTTCCATGTTGTTGCAGCTGGCTGACCTCTCTCTCTCTCTTCTCTCTCGTCGCTCGAACACAAGCGGCAACGAACAAAAGAGAATTTGGTGCTGCGTGCACAGACTTGCACCGTTTTCTTCTCCTTTTATGTATAGTCTGTTACAACAACAGAAAATCCTAGTCTACCGGCCACGATCGAGTTAACGGTTGTGCCATCCAACAAGAGCGGACGTAGCAGCTAGCTATCTACTTCATGCAGAGAAACAAAAGACTACGACTACTAGGGCCATGCACGAGAATCCTGATGCACGGGCTTCACGTCTTCACCTCCTTCACACTTAGCATCTGCCTCATCTCGATGAACTTGACCCGGCCAAGAGCTTTGGTGAGCAGGTCAGCTCGCTGACCGCCGGTGCAAACAAAATCGACGTCGGCTTTCCCTTCCTCTATCAACTGACGAGTGAAACTTTTCCTCGTCAAACTGGAAAGTCACTATAATCTATCTCTTTCCTCCTCCACAAGAAAAGCTCTTCTCCTCCCGTCGGCGCCGCCGCCGGTCCGCCCCATCTTCGATGGCCTCTAGGCCATGGAGGTGCGGAGGATCTCGGCCCCCCGCCGACGGGAGGGACCCCGTTCTCGTTCTTGTTAGATTCAACATGTTGGTTGGGGCTGTGTGGCGGCGGCGATATCCCATAGTAGGAATAATGTCTCCCACGTTCTATCCCCGTCCCGATGGTGTGTCTAGCATCATCGGAGGGCGTGTGGAGGTTTGTCTCCGTCGGATCTCGCGGGATTCGGTCGGTGCTGGTCTTCGGTGGATCTGTTTGGATCCGGTCTTCGTTCGCCTTTGTTTGGGTGTTTACAGGTTTGATTCTTCTGATCTACGACTTTCTTCATCGGCGATGGTTGCTACTCTGGTGCGCTGGTCCTATGGGGCCTTAGCACGACGACTTCCCGACTGTCTACTACAACAAGGTTTGCCCGGCTCCGGTGAGGGAGGGGCGATGACGGCGGCGCGCCTTCGACTCGCTCCAGTGCTTGTAGTCGTCGCTAGGTGGTCCACGGACATGGTTGTAATTTTTATTACCTCTGTTGTTCTTTGTACTGCCATGATTGAAGATGAATAGATTGGAAGTTTCTCGCAAAAAAAAAAAAACTGACGAGTGAAACAAAAATGCTACACCTATGTACTCCCTCCGTAAAGTAGTGATCTAAACGCTCTTATATTTCTTTACAGAGGGAGTAATGTTCTACGAAACTTTACGTAAAATCCCTTTTGCACGCTACTTAAACAGCTCCCCCACTGAATTTCAGGGTGGGCCCGCGACCCCAAGTAATGCCCAATATAAAACTGCCACGTCGGATTTTACGTAAGGTTCATATAAATCGCTACGTAGGTGTAGCTTTACTCAGAATGAAATGGAAATGGGTGACGATAAGCTTACAGTGTCAATGTTTAATTATTTGCCATTTTATAGAGAATATTTTTTCCTTGATGTTTGTCATGTCAGTGCTTTTTATGTTACGACATACAAAATTCTGAACGTGGTAAATATATTTATAAGTTCATGGATTTGTTTTAATGTAGATCATGGTGAATTTATTTTTAAAATGCATGGAATATTTATTATTTTGATGATGGCAATTTTTATGCGTGCGATTTTTATGCTATGACAAATAAAACATACACCATGGCCATTTTATTATTGCGAGCATCACAATTTTATTTTTAATGTCATGGAAATTGTAGTATTTTCCATCATGGCAATTCGTCTTTTTGTTTTTTGTTTTACATTTTAAATTAGTTGGATCATTTATCATTTTTTCAATATATAAAATCTCTGTTTGTCATGTAGATATTTTTATTTTATTTTCTAATTGACCAATGGTAATTTTGTTAGGCATTTATTTTTCTTTAGTTTATCATGCCAAAATTCTGTAGGTATTTTTTGTTTTTTAAGGGTCAACAAGTGTGCTACAGAAGCCCATGAGAAAAAGCCCTCGTGGTGGCCGGTCGTATCGAACATTTCCATTTGAGAGCCATGCCTGTGATTCGTTCGTTTGTGGTGGCCGATCGTATCGCACATTTTCGTTTGAGAGGACAGCTCCCTCGTAGCGAACAAATCGTTCGCTCCAGGACTGCTTCATATCTGATGTTCGTGTCATAATAGGCTAAAAATCTGACGTCGGATTTTAGACATGAAAAATCAAACGTTTTCATGGCAATTTATATTGGTGCAAGGATGGAAAATTTGGTTTGTAAGGGTAACAATTTTCTTGCAAAAAATGAGCTGAGGCGAATTTGCAATGCTCGTCAATGAAATTTAACATCTTCGACGAACACAACTTGTCATAAAAAACATTCGATTTGCCATGTCTAAAAATCTGATGTTCGCTTGATATCCGGGTCTTTTTTTTTCTTTAGTGGTTTTTTTAGAATCTTTTCTTTAGTGGTTTTTTTAGAACGTTTTTCTTTAGTGGTAGGCACGCATTAAACTTGGTGTGTAGAAAAAGGTAACTGGGCCTGTAATTCGTTTATGAGAAGGCCCTAGAATTTGTAGTCAGGAGGTTAAGTGAATCGTCGGGCTCGAATGTATTGGGCCGGGTCTCTTCTTCCTTCACGATGGCGGCGGCAGAATCGGGATCTCCTATTCGACGCGTTTTGCGTCAAACAGATCCGCAACGCACAAGGGCGAGCGCGACTGGGCTGGCCCATTAGAGGGTGTCGCGAGCAGGCTACTCTGTATACCAGCTTCGGTACTGTAGCACTAAAAATCCGAAAAAAAGTAATGTGCTCGCCTGGATTCGAACAGAGGTTCTCACGTACACGTGCGAGTGTCGCTAGCCAATGGACCGAACGTTAGCTCTTATCTATACATCAGCGCGAAACTATAAGAACTAAAAGCTAGCGGAAAATTTGAAACATTTTAAGTTTCGAACTGAAACAGTTTTTCAAAACGGAAATATTTTTAGAAACTCAACCACCTATCAAATCTGTGAATTCTTTTTAGGAAACTCACATTTTCTGAAAACAGTGAACTATTTTCAATCTGTGAACAAGGTTGAAATTCTGAACAAAAATTTAAAAATGTGAACAATTTTTAAAATACTAACATTTTTTTAAAACAGGAAAGTTTTTTGAAACTCATAAACAAAATGTGAACAATTTTATAAATTTGCGAACAGTTTTTTGAATTTGCGATTTTTTTGAAAACATGAATATTTTGGGTGTTTATGAATAAATTTTAACAAGAACATTTTTGGAAATTCCGAACATTTTTTGAATTTGTGAACAAATATTAAAAAATGTGAATGTACTTTGCAAACATGAACATTTTTTAAAATCTCCCGAACAAATTGCTACATGTGAACAATTTTGGGAAACATGAACATTTTCTGAAATTTGCGAACAAATTTCGAAAACACGAACATTTTTTGTTCATGTTTATAAAAAATCAGTTTTTTTCCAAAAAAATGAATGTTTAACGAAACGCGTACACTTTTTAATTTTTGTGAACAAATTTTGAATAAACACAAACATTTAAAAAAAAAGAACATGGTTTTGTATATATGAATATTTTTTTAAACTGGAACATTTTTGAAACTATTAAATTTTTTTGAAAAATGTGAACAAATTTTGGAAACGCACAAATTCTTTTTGAAACTCGCTCGAATAAAATTGAAAACACGAACATTTTTTGAAAACTAGAACATTTTTTGCATACGTGAACATTTTTTGAAACTCCTGAAATTATTAGAAAACATGAACGATTTTTGGAAACGCGGTCATTTTTTGAAAAACACGAACATATAAACAAATAATTGGAAAAGAAAAAAAGAAAATGAAATTCAAAAGAAAAAGCAAAAAGGAGAGAAAAGCAAAAAAAGAAACAGGAAAGAATAAAATAAAAAAAGAAACAATATTTTTTCCAAATTGTGAACAAATGTCATAAACGGAAACAATATTTGAATTGTGAACAAAATTTTGGAACGGCGAACATTTTTTGAAATTCCTGAACATTTTTTGAAAGTGCGAACAATTTTTAGAAATACAAATTTTTTCTCAAATTGCGAACATTATCTTGAAAAACGTGAACAATATTTGAAATTTACGAACATTTTTTTAAAACACGAACATTTTTTGAAAATCTTAATTTTTTCAACTTTATGAACATTTTGAAAACACAAACATTTTTTAAAGTTTGAGAACATTTTTTGAAAACACGAACATTTTTTCAAATTTGTGAACATTTTTTTGAAAACACGACTTTTTTTAGAACCCGAACATATTTTCAAATTTGAATTCTTAACATTTTGAAAATTTGCGCATTTTTGAAAAAAGAAACAGAAAAATGAAAGAAAAGAAAAAAGAAGAAAGAAACAGAAAAGATAAAAACGAAAATGAAAATAAAAAAAATGAACCAAAAAAAAAGGAAAAAAACCTAAATGAAACCCAGCCACAAAAAACAACAGGAAAAAAGAAAAACCGATTCGGGGAACCTTCTAGAAGGTTCCCAAGACCGGAGAAAACCATAGCTACGCTAACCGCTAACGGGCCGGCCCAGATCACGTCGCTCGCTCCTGAATCCTGTGCGAACCCTCGACAGTTTGACACAACGTGCGTCATATAGGATTTTCTGGCAGATTCTCCCCTTCCTCGCTCCCCGCCGCCACGCCGTCTTTGAGCTCCACTAGACGCGCCCCGTCCTCCCACCAAACGCCTGCCTTCTTTCTGCCGTGTAGAGGACAGCGCCTGGCCTCTCAAGCGAAGCACGGCGGCGACGGACAGGCCATGGCACATGAGGATTCGCCGCATCTCTCGGAGCCTCATGACCTAGCAGCCAACCGGCTCCTCCCAGGCCTTGCCCCGAAGAGGAGGATGCATGTTTTGCTCGCGGCTGCACTGGTCGCCTCCGGCTGTTGTATGGCGAGCTCTTGCCCCCTTCGATTTCTTCGCCAAAATCATACTCCTACGTCGGAATTAACTTTAGGTACGTTTTTCATCTCCTTCTGCATTTAGCCTTTTTTTGGGTGATTTGCATTTAGCCTATTAACAATGAAACAAAATACATCATGCAGACAGACAGAGTTGATCAAAATCTGTAGCAAACAAACGAGATTTGGTAGCCAGCAATTGTGCTCGGCACCTAGTTAATGCAATAATCTGATCCGATCTAAAAAAAAGTGAAAACCCCATTACACGAGCGTTCAGATATTTTAGAATAGGTCGGAGAAATTTTAGATGAACTGTCAACAACTTGAGAAATACAGTATGATTCGGCAAACATCATATCAACTTTTAAAAAATCTGGAAGATCAAGTTAATAGACACACAGTTGTTTGCCACTCTATAATTCAACATGCCACGATTCATTAACCATGCAGTTTGTTGTCTGTACTGTTCTATATTGGGGAACGCGACAGAAACCAAAAAATTTCGGTATAGCGAGCACGCCCAGGATCACTATGGAGATGGCATATAAGGTTTGATCTGATCATTACCGACACGTAGCGCAACGGAAGTAGAGTCGATGTAGATCGTCGGTGCAGATCCCCCTAGTTAGGATTTACAACCTCCCAACCGCGAGGATGAACTCCCTCGTCGGACAGCCCTTCGGGAGGCGGTCGGCCAGTCCCCCGGACGATGTCACGGACAGCCCTTCGGGAGGACCCTCGAAGCTCGAACGGTAACTCGGACAGCCCTTTGGGAGGACCCTCGAACAGCCCTTCGGGCAAAAGATCGAACCTGCGACCTCTCTACGGGGTTGCACACATACGGTGTCAGCTATCCGGCAGGCCTTCGCCATCCAGAACTAGTTTCCACCGGTACCCAGACAGCCTTTCAGCTTTACGAAACTATTTCGCGGGGAGGGAGAGAGAAGGCCAGATCATGCATGGCATTTGTATGTGAGAAAGAGTGAGTGTGGAGATCTCCTCTCCACCTCTATTTATAGGAAAACCCAAGAGGTAGAGGGGACATGGAAATACCAAAATGCCCAAGCTATATGTCACACATAAGGGCAAAATGGGGAGGCAAGTGGAGCTCCATGGAGGAGCTCCACCCTTGGCCGGCCACACTAGTGGCCCCCCCCAAAATGGGGTCTCATCCTTCCATGTCATCCCCTCTAGATCTTATGGGAAAAAGCCCAAAAGGGTGGCTTTCCAAAAAGTAACCAAAATGTGCTTTTCACTATTCACGGAAACATTTTTCCGCGACCGTTAAATCCGAAAATATTTCTGGAGGTCTTACAACATTTCCAGTACCCACTAAAATAATTTTGGACGCGTTCCGAAACAATTCCGGATCAGCGATTTTCATCAGCGAAAAGCAACCAAAGCGGTTCCGCCAGCTCCGGAACATTTCCAGTTTTTTCTCCGGAAAAATCCCAAAAGTTCTCAGAACAATTCTGGCACCCTCCAAGAATTTTCAGGCGTGTGCCGAAACCATTTTGACTTAATGATATACTCCGAAACAACTTTTCGGTTTTACCGAAACTATTCCGGTGTTCTCTCTCCGGAACTCTTCCGTTGTCTCCGAAACTTTTCCGGTGACTTTCTCTCAGACTCCCTGTCTAGTATTCAGCAGATAGATGACCCTTAAGCGTGTGACTCTATAGGTTCGATGAAGTATAGACATGGCCGGAACACTTTCCGATCAATGATCAACATCAGAGCCGTGGACACCCATATTGACCCCTATACCCACACGAATAAATATTCGAGTGAACCTCCAGTTGCCGTGTGCTATTCCTTTTACTTCGCGATATGTTACAAACACCCGAGGTGAGATTTATCGGCATCCCCGTGGATCAACAACTTGTCCACTATGCCAGTTACCTCGTTACCGGTTTTGTTCTCTTTTCTCGTTCCCGTGTTTCGGCATCCCTGTGATCAAATCACAATGTGTCTGGCCAGAAGATGATGGATACCGTAACACTGAGAGGGCCCAAAGAATATCTCTCCATCGTCGGAGGAGCAAATCCCAATCTTGAGCTATCAAGTTACTTGCCATACTTTTCCATGAACCCGTAAGCCGCCGTAATAGACACCTTGTTACAGATGACGTTTAACAAACCCCAAAGTTCACGAAGCAAGTACGAAGGAACTCGATACTCTCTTGGTCTAAGGAATTATGCAAACGTTAACTTTCTCTGTGTTATTAACCATTAACTTGTGACGAATGTATCTCATAGCATAACATCAATTCGGGTCGATTCAACACAAATGTTCTTCTAACATTGTGCCCTCAAAATTGCTGGCATAGTCATGCCCATGATCAGGAAAACAGGATCATCATGCAATACTTGAGCTAGTCTTAGAGGCATGACTAGGAATACATTTTTTGGTTTATTATTCCACACGTGCACATGAGTTTCCCTCCGAGCCTCGTGGATATTGTAGACTCGAGAATCATTGCAGTTATAGCATGGAACATAAACATTCATTACAAACTTGGAGATACAAAATAACTGTTATTACTGCCTCTAGGGCATATCTCCTACAGACTCCCACTTGCACTAGAGTCATAATCCAGTTACATGGCTTCCCTAACACCAATGGCTATCCGGTGCTGCTCATGCTTTGCTCGTGGTAGAGGCTTTGTCATCGGGTCTGACACGTTCAGATCTGTGTGAACTTTGCGTACTTTCACTAAACCCGCTTCGACGTGGTGTTGAATGAGTTTATATTTGCGTTCAATATGTCTTGTCTTATGGTGCGAAGATGGCTCCCTAGCCTGAGCCACGGCGCCACTATTATCACAATAGATCTCCACCGGGTCCAGCGCACTTGGAACCACACCAAGGTCTTCAAGAAATTGCTTGATCCAGACCGCCTCCTTGGAGGCTTCTGAAGCTGCAACATATGCCGCCTCCATCGTAGAATCCACCACAGTTTTTTGTTTGGAACTTTTCCAATCAACTGCGTCACCGTTCAATATGAAAACATAGCCTGATTGAGATTTGAAGTCATCTAGTTCAGTCATGAATCCTGCATCAGTGTAACCACTTACAATGAGCTCTTCATCACCTCCGTACACAAGGAGTAAATCCTTGGTCCTTCTGAGTTACTTAAGAATATTTTTGACTGCGGCCCAGTGTTCCAATCCTGGATCACTTTGGTACCGGCTGCTAACACTTAACGCATAGGAAACATCCGGTCTTGTACATAGCATGGCATACATAATAGAACCAACTGCCGAAGCATATGGAACATCATTCATTTGTACTCGCTCATCGAGAGTCCGAGGACACTGATTCTTGCAAAGCACTGTGCCAGGTGACATGGGGAGTAGGCCTTTCTTGGAGTTCTCCATATTGAACCTTTTCAACACCTTGTCAATGTACGTGCTTTGGCTAAGCGCTATCAGGCGTTTTGATCTATCTCTATAGATTCTGACGCCCAATACATATGCCGCTTCGCCTAAGTCTTTTATTGAAAAACTCTTCTTCAATGAGTCTTTTATTTCGCTGAGAAAATTCACGTCATTTCCAATCAACAATATGTCATCCACATACAAGATTAGAAATGCTTTTGCGCTGCCACTAAACTTCTTGTAAACACAAGATTCTTCGTCATTCCTGATGAAGCCAAACTCTTTGACTACTTCATCAAAACGAATGTTCCAGCTCCTTGATGCTTGCTTCAGACCATAAATGGCCCTCTGAAGCTTGCATACCTTTCCAGCATCCTTAGGATCGACAAAACCTTCTGGCTGTATCATGTATACATCCTCTTTGAGGTTTCCATTTAGGAAAGCCATTTTGACATCCATCTGCCATATTTCATAATCGAAATAAGCAGCAATTGCTGTTAATATCCGAACAGACTTAAGCATAGCTACGGGCGAGAAAGTCTCGTCGTAGTCCACTCCTGGAACTTGTGTGAACCCTTTCGCGACAAGTCTAGCTTTATGGATAGTAATGTTACCATCCACGTCTGTCTTTATTTTGCAAATCCATTTACAAACAATGGGCTTTACGCCTTCTGGAAGTTCTACCAAGTTCCAAACTTGATTTTCGTACATGGATTCCATTTCGGATTTCATGGCTTTGTGCCATTCCCTTGAGCTGGGCCCCGCCATCGCTTCCTTGTAGTGCGCAAGTTCATCGTCTTCAACGATGAAGATTTCGTTTTGAAACCACTTAGGTGGCTCGATAGCCCTACCTGATCTGCGCGGTTCAAATACAAAGTTGTCTGAAGTTTCCGCATCACATGCGACAACTTACGGCTCGGTTGTAGGGTTAATTTGCGAAATTACTTCCGGTTCCTTAGCCATATCAACGGTTGCCAAAGATCCACTAATCTCATCAAGTTGTACTGTCCTCCCACTCACTTCTTTAGCGAGAAACTCTTTCTCAAGAAATTGTCCATTTCTGGCAACAAACACTTTGTTATCGGACGGGTGCTAGAAGGAATACCCAATTGTTTCCTTGGGATAACCTACAAAGTAACATTTGTCTGATCTGGGATCGAGTTTGGCAGGTTGTAAACGTTTTACGTATACCTCACAACCCCAAATCCTGAGATGCGACAAACCGGGTTTCTTCCCGTTCCATAACTCATATGGTGTCGTCTCAACAGACTTAGACGGTGCTCTGTTAAGTGTGTGAGCGGCAGTTTGTAGTGTGTGACCCCAAAAGTATAATGGCAGATCTGTAAGATCGACCTTACCATGTCTAACAGCGTTCGGTTACGTCGTTCTGACACTCCGTTTCGCTGTGGAGTTCCGGGAGGCGTAAGCTGTGAAACGATTCCACGGTCACTCAGATGTTGGCTAAACTCATGACTAAGGTATTCGCCCCCGCGATCTGATCGCAGAAACTTAATCCTTTTGTTACGATGATTTTCTACCTCATTCTGAAAATCTTTGAACTTTTCAAAGGTTTCCGACTTATGCTTCATCAAGTAGATATAGCCATATCAACTCAAATCATCAGTAAAAGTCACGAAGTAGAAATACCCACCCCGTGCGGCTGTGCTCATCGGACCACATACATCACTATGTATTATTTCCAATAATTCACCCGCCCGTTCAGGGTGACCCGTGAACTGTTGGGGAACGTCGCATGGGAAACAAAAAATTTCCTACGCACACGCAAGATCTATCCATGGTGATGAGCATCTACAAGAGAGAGAGTGAATCTACATACCCTTGTAGATCGCTAAGCGGAAGCGTTAAGAAACGCGGTTGATGTAGTCGAACGTCTTCGCGATCCAAATCGCAAGTCGTCCCTTGATCCAAACACGATCTAGCGCCGAACGGACGGCACCTCCGCGTTCAACACACGTACGGCTTGATGACGCCTTCACCTCCTCGATCCAGCGAGCGATGGTGAAGTAGTGGATGAGTTCCGGCAGCACGACGGCGTGGTGATGGTGGTGAGGAACAATCTCTGCAGGGCTTCGCCAAGCACTACGGAGATTGTGACGGGAGGAACTAGAGGGTTAGGGTTGCCGGCACACGGCTTGGGAAATCTTGATGTATCCCGTGTGCTAGCCCTGCCCCTCTATTTATATGTTGAGCCCTGGGGTCTAAACTTGGAGAGAAAGCTTCCACAAGGTCGGTTTTGCCCGCACAAGGTCGGTTTTGCCCGCACGGAAAGAGTCCCACTCGAATTCCAGCAGTACCGCGTACAAGCGGTAGTACCGCTCATGAGCGGTAGTACCGCTTGCGCGGTAGTACCGCTTCACACAAGCGGTAGTACCGCTTTACGCGGTAGTACTGCCTTACCAGCGGTAGTACCGCTTAAGGCAGCAGCAAAACTTCCTTTTGCACTTTCCAATACCTCGTGGGCTTTACCCCTTTGGTCCATATAAAGTGTTGCTGCACCCGAACACTTCGGTAAACATCCGGAACCCCTTCCGGTGAATTCCGGAACCCTTCCGGAGATCAAAACACTATTATCACATATATCAATCTTTACCTCCGGACTCTTCCGGAGATCCTCGTCATGTCCGTGATTTTATCCGGGACTCCGAACAACCTTCGGTCACCAACACAATAACTCAACTATACTAATCGTCACCAAACGTTAAGTGTGTAGACCCTGCGGGTTCGAGAACTATGTAGACATGACCGAGACACCTCTACGGTCAATAACCAATAGCGGGACCTAGATGCCCATATTGGTTCCTACATATTCTACGAAGATCTATATCGGTCGAACCTCTATGTCAAGGATTCAGTTAATCCCGTATGTTGTTCCCTTTGTTCTTCGGTATGTTACTTGCCCGAGATTCGATCGTCGGTATCTCTATACCTAGTTCAATCTCGTTATCGGCAAGTCTCTTTACTCGGTCCGTAATACAAGATCTCGTGGCTAACACTTTAGTCACATTGCTTGCAAGGCTCATTGTGATGTTGTATTACCGAGTGGGCCCTGAGATACCTCTCCGTCACACGGAGTAACAAATCCCAGTCTTGATCCATGCCAACCCAACAGACACCATCGGAGATACCTGTAGAGCATCTTTATAGTCACCCAGTAACGTTGCGACGTTTGATACACACAAGGTATTCCTCCGGTGTCAGTGAGTTGCATGATCTCATGGTCATAGGAACAGATACTTGACATGCAGAAAACAATAGCAATAAACTGACACGATCATATGCTACGTTTATAGTTTGGGTCTTGTCCATCACATCATTCTCCTAATGATGTGATCCCATTATCAAATGACATCTCATGTCCATGGCTAGGAAACCTTCACCATCTTTTGATCAACGAGCTAGTTAACTAGAGGCTTACTAGGGACACAGTGTTGTCTATGTACCCACACATGTATTTGAGTTTCCAATCAATACAATTATAGCATGGATAATAAACGATTAACATGAACAAGGAAATATAATAATAACCAATTTATTATTGCCTCTAGGGCATATTTCCAACAGTCTCCCACTTGCACTAGAGTCAATAATCTAGTTCACATCACTATGTGATTTACATTGTAATGAATCGAACACCCATGCAGTTCTGGTGTTGTTCATGTTTAGCCCTTGGAAGAGGTTTAGTCATCGGATCTGCAACATTCAGATCCGTGTGTACTTTGCAAATATTTATGTCATCCTCCTTGATGTAATCGCGGATGGAATTGAAACGTCGCTTTATGTGTCTGGTCCTCTTGTGAAATCTTGGTTCCTTGGCTAGAGCAATGGCACCAGTATTATCACAAAACAGAGTCATTGGGTTAAGCGCACTAGGCACTACTCCAAGATCTGTCATGAACTCCTTCATCCAGACACCTTCCTTCGCCGCCTCCGAGGCAGCGATGTACTCCGCTTCGCATGTAGAATCAGCTACCACGCTTTGCTTGGAACTGCACCAGCTAACCGCACCCCCATTAAGAATAAATACGTATCCGGTTTGCGACTTAGAGTCATCCGGATCAGTGTCAAAGCTTGCATCGACGTAACCTTTTACGACGAGCTCTTTATCACCTCCATAAACGAGAAACATGTCCTTAGTCCTTTTCAGGTACTTCAGGATATTCTTGACCACCGTCCAGTGTTCCATTCCTGGATCACTTTGAAACCTTCCGACCTTACTTATGGCAAGGCTGACATCGGGTCTTGTGCACAGCATTGCATACATGATAGAGCCTATGGCTGAAGCATAGGGGATGACACTCATCTTTTCTCTATCTTCTGCAGTCACTGGGCATTGAGTCTTACTCAACTTCACACCTTGCAAAACAGGCAAGAACCCCTTCTTGGACTGATCCATTTTGAACTTCTTCAAAATCTTATCAAGGTATGTGCTTTGTGAAAGTCCTATTAAACGTCTTGATCTATCTCTATAGATCTTGATGCCTAATATGAAAGCAGCTTCTCCTAGGTCCTTCATTGAAAAACTCTTGTTCAAATATTCCTTCACGCTTTCCAACATTTCTATATTGTTTCCAATCAGTAATATGTCATCCACATATAATATTAGAAACGCTATAGAGCTCCCACTCACTTTCTTGTAAATACAAGCTTCTCCGTAAACTTGTATAAACTCGAACGCTTTGATCACCTCATCAAAGCGAAGATTCCAACTCCGAGATGCTTGCACCAGTCCATAAATGGATCGCTGGAGTTTGCAAACTTTGTCAGCATTCTCTGGATTGACAAAACCTTCTGGTTGCATCATATACAACTCTTCCTTAAGGAAACCGTTAAGGAACGCTGTTTTGACATCCATCTGCCAAATTTCATAATCAAAAAAGGCAGCTATTGCTAACATGATTCTGACGGACTTAAGCATCGCTACGGGTGAGAAGGTCTCATCGTAGTCAACTACTTGAACTTGTGAAAAACCCTTTGCCACAAGTCGAGCTTTATAGACGGTGACATTACCGTCCGCGTCCGTCTTCCTCTTAAAGATCCATTTGTTCTGAATGGCCTTACGCCCTTCAGGTAATACTTCCAAAGTCCACACTTTGTTTTCATACATGGATCCCATCTCGGATTTCATGGCCTCTAACCACTTCTCGGAATCCGGGCCCATCATCGCTTCTCCATAGCTCGTAGGTTCATCGTTGTCCAACAACATGACCTCTAAGACAGGGTTGCCGTACCACTCAGGAGCAGTACGCGTCCTTGTCGACCTACGAGGTTCGATAGCAACTTGATCCGAAGCTTTATGATCATCATCAACTTCCTCTTCAGCTGATGTAGGCTCTACAGAAACATCTTTCTGCGCTGCGCTACTCTCAGGTTGAAGTAAAGGTTCAACAACCTCATCAAGTTCTATCTTCCTCCCACTCAATTCTTTCGAGAGAAACTCTTTCTCAAGAAATGTTCCGTTTTTAGCGACAAACACTTTGCCTTCGGATCTGAGGTAGAAGGTATACCCAACTGTCTCTTTTGGGTATCCTATGAAGACGCGTTTCTCCGCTTTGGGTTCCAGCTTTTCAGGCTGAAGCTTTTTGACATAAGCATCACATCCCCAAACTTTAAGAAACGACAGCTTTGGCTTCTTGCCAAACCAAAGTTCATATGGCGTTGTCTCAACGGATTTCGATGGTGCCCTATTTAAAGTGAATGCAGCTGTCTCTAATGCATAACCCCAAAACGATAGTGGCAAATCGGCAAGAGACATCATAGATCGCACCATATCCAATAAGGTTCGATTACGACGTTCGGACACACCATTAGCTGTGGTGTTCCAGGCGGTGTCAGTTGTGAAACAATTCCACATTGTCTTAAGTGAATGCCAAACTCATAACTCAGATATTCTCCTCCTCGATCAGATCGTAGGAATTTAATCTTCTTGTTACGATGATTCTCAACTTCACTCTGAAATTGTTTGAACTTTTCAAACGTTTCAGACCTGTGTTTCATTAAGTAAATATACCCATATCTACTTAAGTCATCAGTGAAGGTGAGAAAGTAACGATAACCACCGCGCGCCTCAATACTCATCGGACCACACACATCAGTATGTATGATTTCCAACAAGTCACTTGCCCGTTCCATTGTTCCAGAGAACGGCGTTTTAGTCATCTTGCCCATGAGGCATGGCTCGCATGTGTTAAGTGATTCAAAATCAAGTGACTCCAAAAGTCCATCAGCATGGAGCTTCCTCATGCGTTTTACGCCAATATGACCTAAACGGCAGTGCCACAAGAAAGTGGTATTATCATTATCAATTCTACATCTTTTGGCATCAATGTTATGAACATGTGTATCATTACTATCAAGATTCAATAAGAATAAACCCCTCACTTCGGGTGCATGACCATAAAAGATATTACTCATATAAATAGAACAACCATTATTCTCTGATTTAAATGAGTAACCGTCTCGCAATAAACAAGATCCAGATATAATGTTCATGCTTAACGTAGGCACTAAATAATAATTATTCAGGTTCATCACTAATCCCGATGGTAATTGAAGAGCGAGCGTGCCGACGGCGATCACATCAACCTTGGAACCATTTCCCACGCGCATCGTCACTTCATCCTTTGCCAGCCTCCGTCTATTCCGCAGTTCCTGTTTAGAGTTGCAAATGTGAGCAACCACACCGGTATCAAATACCCAGGCACTACAACGAGAGTTGGTAAGGTACACATCAATAACATGTATATCATATATACCTTGTTTGTTGTTGGCCGCCTTCTTGTCAGCCGAATACTTGGGGCAGTTCCGCTTCCAGTGTCCAGTTCCCTTGCAATGAAAGCACACAGTTTCTAGTTTGGGTCCAGCCTTGGGTTTCTTCACGGGAGGAGCAACTGCTTTGCCACTCTTCTTGGAGTTACCCTTCTTACCCTTGCCATTTTTCTTGAAACTAGTGGTTTTATTGACCATCAACACTTGATGCTCCTTCTGAATTTCAGACTCAGCGTCTTTCAGCATCGCAAACAGCTCGGCGACTGACTTGTTCATCCCGTGCATGTTATAGTTCAAGACGAAGCTCTTGTAGCTAGGTGGCAATGATTGAAGAACTCTGTCAGTGATAGCCTCTGGCGGAAGGGGCATCCCTAATTCAGACAGACGGGTGGAGTACCCAGACATTCTGAGTATGTGATCACTAACAGACCCGTTCTCCTCCATCTTGCAAGTACAGAACTTATCGGAGGTCTCATACCTCTCGATCCGGGCATTCTTCTGAAAGATAAACCTCAACTCCTGGAACATCTCATATGCTCCATGACGTTCAAAACGTCTTTGAAGTCCCGGTTCTAAGCCATACAAAATTGCACATTGAACTATTGAGTAATCATCAGAGCGAGCCTGCCAGGCGTTCACAACGTCTAGAGACTCAACTGGAGCGGGTGGATCACCAAGCGGTGCATCAAGGACATAAGCCTTCTGGGAAGCCGTAAGGATAATCCTTAGATTACGGGCCCAGTCCACAAAGTTACTTCCATCATCTTTCAACTTAGCTTTCTCTAGGAACGCATTAAAATTCAGGGGTGCTACTGCGCGAGCCATGATCTACAACATAAATATAGCAAAGACAACTTAGACTATTGTTCAAGATAATGAGTTTAGTTAATCATATTACTTAAAAAACTCTCACTCAAATTGATATCCCTCCGGTCATTCGAGTGTCACATGATCCAAATCCACCAACTCAAGTCCGATCATCACGTGAGTTGAGGTGGTTTCAATGGTGAACATCTTCATGTTGATCATATCTACTATATGACTCATGTTTGACCTTTCGGTCTCTTGTGTTCCGAGGCCATGTCTGTACATGCTAGGCTCGTCAAGTTTAATGCGAGTGTTCCGCACGTGCAACACTGGCTTGCACCCGTTGTATGCGAACGTAGAGTCTATCACACCCGATCATCACGTGGTGTCTCGAAACGACGAACTTTCGCAACGGTGCACACTCGGGGAGAACACAATTTTATCTTGAAATTTAAGTGAGGGATCACCTTATAATGCTACCGTCGTCCTAAGAAAAATAAGATGCATAAAAGGATTAACATCACATGCAAATTATAAGTGACATGATATGGCCATGAACTTGTGCTTTTGATCTCCATCTCCAAAGCACCGGCATGATCTCCATCGTCACCGGCATGACACCATGATCTCCATCATCTTGATCTCCATCAACGTGTCGCCATGAGGTTGTCGCGCCGACTGTTGCTTCCACGACTATTGCTAACTCATAGCGATAAAGTAAAGCAAAACGGCGAAAATAATTAAAGACAACTCTATGGCTCCTGCCAGTTGCCGTACTCATCGACATGCAAGTCGTGATATTCTATACAACACATGATCATCTCATACATCACATATATCTCATCATGTAATTGGCCATATCACATCACAACATACACTGCAAAAACAAGTTAGACGTCCTCTAATTGTTGTTGCAAGTTTTACGTGGCTGCTACGGGTATCTAGCAAGAACAATTCTTACCTACGCAAAAACCACAACGGTGATACAAAAAATGCTTTTCAACCTTCTCAAGGACCGCCTTTGTCAAATCCGATCCGACTAAAGTAGGAGAGACAGACACCCGCCAGCCATCTTTATGCAATGAAATTACATGTCAGTTGATGGAACCGGTCTCTCGTAAGCGTACGAGTAATGTTGGTCCGAGCCGCTTCATCCCACAATACCGCCGTAAAAAGAAAAGACCAAGGGAGGAAGCAATCTGAATATCAACGCCCACAAACTCCTTTGTGTTCTACTCGAGATCTCATCTACACATAGACCTAGCTCAGATGCCACTGTTGGGGAACGTCGCATGGGAAACAAAAATTTTCCTACGCACACGCAAGATCTATCCATGGTGATGAGCATCTACAAGAGGGAGAGTGAATCTACATACCCTTGTAGATCGCTAAGCGGAAGCGTTAAGAAACGCGGTTGATGTAGTCGAACGTCTTCGCGATCCAAATCGCAAGTCGTCCCTTGATCCAAACATGATCTAGCGCCGAACGGACGGCACCTCCGCGTTCAACACACGTACGGCTTGATGACGCCTTCACCTCCTCGATCCAGCGAGCGATGGTGAAGTAGTGGATGAGTTCCGGCAGCACGACGGCGTGGTGATGGTGGTGAGGAACAATCTCTGCAGGGCTTCGCCAAGCACTACGGAGATTGTGACGGGAGGAACTAGAGGGTTAGGGTTGCCGGCACACGGCTTGGGAAATCTTGATGTATCCCGTGTGCTAGCCCTGCCCCTCTATTTATATGTTGAGCCCTGGCGTCTAAATTTGGAGAGAAAGCCTCCACAAGGTCGGTTTTGCCCGCACAAGGTCGGTTTGGCCCGCACGGAAAGAGTCCCACTCGGATTCCAGCAGTACCGCGTACAAGCGGTAGTACCGCTCATGAGCGGTTGTACCGCTTGCGCGGTAGTACTGCTTCACACAAGCGGTAGTACCGCTTTACGCGGTAGTACTACCTTACCAGCGGTAGTACCGCTTAAGGCAGCAGCAAAACTTCCTTTTGCACTTTCCAATACCTCGTGGGCTTTACCCCTTTGGTCCATATAAAGTGTTGCTGCACCCGAACACTTCGGTAAACATCCGGAACCCCTTCCGGTGAATTCCGGAACCCTTCCGGAGATCAAAACACTATTATCACATATATCAATCTTTACCTCCGGACTCTTCCGGAGATCCTCGTCATGTCCGTGATTTTATCCGGGACTCCGAACAACATTTGGTCACCAACACAATAACTCAACTATACTAATCGTCACCAAACGTTAAGTGTGTAGACCCTGCGGGTTCGAGAACTATGTAGACATGACCGAGACACCTCTACGGTCAATAACCAATAGCGGGACCTGGATGCCCATATTGGTTCCTACATATTCTACGAAGATCTATATCGATCGAACCTCTATGTCAAGGATTCAGTTAATCCCGTATGTTGTTCCCTTTGTTCTTCGGTATGTTACTTGCCCGAGATTCGATCGTCGGTATCTCTATACCTAGTTCAATCTCGTTATCGGCAAGTCTCTTTACTCGGTCCGTAATACAAGATCTCGTGGCTAACACTTTAGTCACATTGCTTGCAAGGCTCATTGTGATGTTGTATTACCGAGTGGGCCCTGAGATACCTCTCCGTCACACGGAGTAACAAATCCCAGTCTTGATCCATGCCAACCCAACAGACACCATCGGAGATACCTGTAGAGCATCTTTATAGTCACCCAGTAACGTTGCGACGTTTGATACACACAAGGTATTCCTCCGGTGTCAGTGAGTTGCATGATCTCATGGTCATAGGAACAGATACTTGACATGCAGAAAACAATAGCAATAAACTGACACGATCATATGCTACGTTTATAGTTTGGGTCTTGTCCATCACATCATTCTCCTAATGATGTGATCCCGTTATCAAATGACATCTCATGTCCATGGCTAGGAAACCTTCACCATCTTTTGATCAACGAGCTAGTTAACTAGAGGCTTACTAGGGACACAATGTTGTCTATGTACCCACACATGTATTTGAGTTTCCAATCAATACAATTATAGCATGGATAATAAACGATTAACATGAACAAGGAAATATAATAATAACCAATTTATTATTGCCTCTAGGGCATATTTCCAACATGAACGGCGTCTTGGTCATTTTCCCGATCAGACAAGCTTCACATGTGTCAAATGATTCAAAATCAAAAGACGGTAAAACTCCATCTTTATGGAGTCTTTGCATGCGTTTCTTTCCGATGTGGCCAAGCCGACAGTGCCACAAGTAAGTGGTGGTGGTATCAGCCTTCTTAAGGCGTTTAGCATTCACGTTAAAGACATCATTTCCATAATCAAGATTTAGTATGAAAAGTCCCCCAACAATGGGTGCAAATCCATAAAACATATCCTTACAATAAAGTGAACAACCATTGTTCTCAGACTTGTAGGAATACTCATCGTGTACAAAACATGATCCAGAGATAATGTTTCTACACAATCCCGGAACAAAATAACAATTATTTAGTTCTAAGATAAATCCTAAATGGAGACGTAGAGGCATAATGCCGACGGCTTGAGCGGCGATCCTAGCACCGTTCCCGACGCGCATCACGACTTCATTCTTTGCGAGCTTGCGCACCTTCTGAAGCCCCTGTATCGAGTTGCATATGTGAGAAACCGATCCGGTATCAACTACCCAAGACTTAGAATTTTTGCAAGCAAGCAAAACGTCAATGACATTAACCCGTATAACAGTTATACCTTTCTTCTTATCTGCCAAGTATATCTTGCAGTTCCTCTTCCAGTGTCCAGTGCCTTTGCAGTGAAAACACACAGTTTCAGTCTTGGCTCCGCCCTTAGGCTTGCCTTTCCTTTTGAAACTGGCGGTTTTATTCACCAGCAATTTTTGCTGATTCTGCAGTCCTATCTCATTTGATTTGAGTATCACTTCAAAAAGCGAGGTAAGGATCAAATCATTACCAGGTGTCTTTGGAAAATTAATTCCCTTTTCAGCAACACCATCATAATAGTTTGCTAGTCTGACACGTTGCTCATTTACTAGAGATTCCTTATGTATATTGCATTCTTCCATAGCTTCAGTCATCTCATAAACTTTAGCTGAATCCTGTTTGTGATACAGAACATCTAGTGCCTCGATAATCTCGAAGGCACTAAGTCGTTCATAACGTTTCTGTAGCATAGGATCCATGCAAGATAACATAAGTTCTTTAACAACACTGAAATCATCTTTTCGTGAGTCAAACACGTGGATGATATCCTGAGCCATTTCTGGCGTAGGGCAATCACCTAGAGGTTGATCAAGCACATAGTCTTTCTTAGCATCCCCGAGGACAATCCTTAGGGTACGGAGCCAGTCCGTATAGTTGTTTCCAGTCGCAGCTAACTTCTCTTTCTCTAACATCGGGCCTAAGTTGAACGCGGCATTGCGAGCCATTTGATCTACAACGGTAAACACAAGTTTCACTTAGACTTTGTCCATAATTAATTTGCACTAGTGAATAAACAATTTTATTCTAAAGTACGCTCCCACTCAAATCAATATCTCTCATAATTGATTGTGAGTGATTCAAGATCCGCATTTCAATTCGACGCCATTGACGGGTTCATCACCGATGACATGAATTTCAATCGGTAGGCCAACTTGCCAATCACATCTCTATGTGACTCTTGTCCATCTTTCGATGCGCGTGTTCCGAGCTCAGGACTGTCCTGCCTGAACGTCAAGACAACCAAGTGATCACGTAGTGAGGTCTAACCTTCACCCGCCTTACACCTATCTAATCGTTCGTGCTCATGTGTACATGGCGCACCCCGAAAAGATACGTGTTGTAGACGGTGCTACACTTGGGAGAACAGTAACTACTTGATATTTTTAAGTGAGAGATCACCCTAATAAAAGCGACTACCACGCAATCAAAAAGGGTGCATCATAAGGGATAAACATCCCAGGCAATTCATAATAGCATGATATGGTATAGCCCTTTCTGACGGAGAAGTCTTTAATTTCTTCGTCTTTGGCATTTGCATCGGTGTTCACCTTCGTGAAGATTGCCACCACCTTGTCAATGCACCAGATAATATTGCTATCTCTATAGCTAATAAAATAAGTGCATTACATAAGGTTGACACGCAGGTCATTAAAGTGACAATCATATGGCTCCAGCCATCATGCCGAATCATGACACGCAGGTCATGTTAATTAATTTACATCATATAGTCATCTCATACATAATCAAATTAATATGAGCACTGCTATACCACATCACATGCCATCCTGCAAAACCAAGTTAGACGCCTCTAATCGGTTTATGCAAAATTTTATTTTACGTGTCTTCTAAGGTTTTGACTTAAACCGCAGCTACCAACGTTTATCATCAAGTATGATTATTCAAGTCGCTAGATTAACTTTGCGGGGTGTATGAAACACAAAATAATAAAATCTCGAGCCCCATACTGAACTTCGTCATACGCATGACCCCCGTGCAGATCATATCTGCATTGCCCTTTCGTCTGCGAAATTTCATCTTTCTTTTAACTATGGTGGAACCCAAAGAACCGATAGCATTTCGTTGATCAATCAGGATCGCGGATTGCCAGAACTTTGTGAAATTTGACCATGCCGTTTCAAGATCTGAAATACGCAAATTCTAGGGAAGCAACAAGAACATCGGGTAACAGATTTCATCTGCCACCCGCAGAAATAATTTTTAGCAATAGATCTCATCTACTACAAAATTATATTATGCAATACCCATTCATCTGTAGGGGAACGCAGCAGAAAACAAAAAATTTCCGACCTACGCACCAGCCCAGGACCACTATGAAGACTGCATACAAGGTTTCGATCCGATCTTTACCGACTCGTAGCGCAGCGGAAGTAGAGTCGATGTAGATCGTCGGTGCAGATCCCCGCAGCTGGGATTTACAACCTCCCAACCGCGAGGATGTTCTCCCTCATCTGCCCCTCGGACAGCCCTCCGGGAGGCGGTCGGACAGTCCCTCGGACGGTGTCACGGATAGCCCTTCGGGAGGACCCTCAAAACTCGGACGGTCACTCGGACAGCCCTTCGGGAGGCACTCTCGAACAGCCCCTCGGGCAAAAAGATCGAACCTACGACCTCTCTACGGGGTTGCACACATACGGTGTCATCTATCCGGCAGGGCTTCGCCGTCCAGAACTAGTTCCCACTGGAACCCAGACAACCTTTCGGCTCTACGAAACTATTTCGCGGGAAGGGAGAGAAGAAGCCAAATCATTGCATGGCATTGTGTATGTGAGAAAGAGTGAGTGTGGAGAGTGCCTCTCCACCTCTATTTATAGGAAAACCCAAGGGGTAGGGTGGCTCTCATCCATCCATGTCATCCCTAAGATATTTTGGGACAAAGCCCAAAAAGGCGGCTTTCCATAAAGTAACCATAAAGTGATTTTCACTATTCACGGAAACATTTTTCCGTGACCGTTAAATCCGAAAATATTTTTGTAGGTCGTAGAATATTTCCAGTACCCACTAAAATAATTTTGGACGCGTTCCGAAACAATTCCGGATTAGTGATTTTCATCTGCGAAAAGCAACCAAAGCGGTTCCGGCAGCTCCGGAACATTTCTGGGTTTTTTCTCCGAAAAAATCCCAGAAGTTCCCAGAACAATTCTGGCACCCTCCAAGAATTTCCAGGTGTGTGCCGAAACCAATTTGACTTAATGGTATACCCCGAAACAACTTTTCAGTTTTACCGAAACTCTTCCGGTGTTCTCTCTCCGGAACTCTTCCGTTGTCTCCGAAACTTTTCCGGTGACTTTCTCTCAGACTCTCAGTCTAGCATTCAGGAGATAGATGACCCTTAAGCGTGTGACCCTATAGGTTCGGTGAAGTATAGACATGACCGGAACACTTTCCGATCAATGATCAACATCGGAGCCGTGGACACCCATATTGACCCCTATACCCACACGAATAAATATTCGAGTGAACCTCCAGTTGCCATGTGCTATTCCTGTTGCTTCGCGATATATTACAAAAACCCGAGGTGAGATTTATCGGCATCCCCGTGGATCAACAACTTGTCCACTATGCCAGTTACCTCGTTACCGGTTTTGTTCTCTTTTCTCGTTCCCGTGTTCCGGCATCCCTGTGATCAAATCACAATGTGTCTGGCCAGACGGTGATGGATACCGTAACACCGAGAGGGCCCAAAGAATATCTCTCCATCGTTGGTGGATCAAATCCCAATCTTGAGCTATCAAGTCCCTTGACATACTTTTCCATGAACCCGTAAGCCGCCGTAATAGCCACCCATTTACGGATGACATTTAACAAACCCCAAAGTTCATGAAGCAAGCATGAAGAAACTCGATACTCTCATGGTCTAAGGAATTATGCAAACGTTAACTTTCTCTGTGTTATTAACCATTAACTTGTGACGAATGTATCTCATAGCATAACATCAATTCGGGTCGATTCAACAAAAGTGTTCTTCCAACAATGTGCCCTCAAAGTTGCCAACATAGTCATGCCCATGATCAGGAAAACAGAACCATCATGCAACACTTGAGCTAGTCTTAGAGGCCAGACTAGGAATACATTTTACCGTTTATTATTCCACACGTGCATATGAGTCTTCCTCCGAGCCTCGTGGTTATTGCAGACTCGAGAACCATAGCAGTTATAGCATGGAACATAAACTTAATCAGGAACATGGGGATAAATAATAACATTTATTATTGCCTCTAGGGCATATCTCCTACAACATCTCTATGTATTCTAGATCGTAACCTGCATCTACGCATAGCAAGGCTCTTGATGCCACTGTTGGGGAACGCGACAGAAAACAAAAAAAATCGGTACAGCGAGCACGCCCAGGATCACTATGGAGATGGCATACAAGGTTTGATCTGATCATTACCGACTCGTAGCGCAACGGAAGTAGAGTCGATGTTGATTGTTGGTGTAGATCCCCGCAGCTAGGATTTACAACCTCCCAACCGTGAGGATGAACTCCCTCGTCGGACAGCCCTTCAGGAGGCGGTCGGACAATCCCCTGGACGATGTCACGGACAGCCCTTCGGGAGGACCCTCGAAGCTAGAACGGTAACTCGGACAGCCCTTCGGGAGGACCCTCGAACAGCCCTTCGGGCAAAAGATCGAACCTACGACCTCTCTACGGGGTTTCACACATACGGTGTCAGCTATCCGGCAGGGCTTCGCCGTCCAGAACTAGTTCCCACCGAAACCCAGAAAGCATTTCGGCTCTACGAAACTATTTCGCGGGGAGGGAGAGAGAAGGCCAGATCATGCATGGCATTTGTATGTGAGAAAGAGTGAGTGTGGAGAGCTCCTCTCCACCCCTATTTATAGGAAAACCCAAGGGGTAGAGGGGACATGGAAATACCAAAATGCCCAAGCTATATGTCACACATAAGGGCAAAATGGGGAGGCAAGTGGAGCTCCATGGAGGAGCTCCACCCTTGGCCGGCCAGACTAGTGGGGCCCCCCAAAATGGGGTCTCATCCTTCCATGTCATCCCCTCTAGATCTTATGGGAAAAAGCCCAAAAGGGTGGCTTTCAAAAAAGTAACCAAAAGGTGCTTTTCACTATTCTTGGAAACATTTTTCCGCGACCGTTAAATCCGAAAATATTTCTGTAGGTGTTAGAACATTTCCAGTACCCACTAAAAAATTTTGGACGCGTTCCGAAACAATTCCGGATCAGTGATTTTCATCAGCGAAAAGCAACCAAAGCGGTTCCGCCAGCTCCGGAACATTTCCGGTTTTTTCTCCGGAAAAATCCTAGAAGTTCCCAGAACAATTCTGGCACCCTCCAAGAATTTTCAGGCGTGTGCCGAAACCATTTTGACTTAATGATATACTCCGAAACAACTTTTCGGTTTTACCGAAACTATTCTGGTGTTCTCTCTCCGGAACTCTTCTGTTGTCTCCGAAACTTTTCCGGTGACTTTCTCTCAGACTCCCTGTCTAGTATTCAGCAGATAGATGACCCTTAAGCGTGTGACCCTATAGGTTTGGTGAAGTATAGACATGGCCGGAACACTTTCCGATGAATGATCAACATCGGAGCCGTGGACACCCATATTGACCCCTATACCCACACGAATAAATATTCGAGTGAACCTCCAGTTGCCGTGTGCTATTCCTTTTACTTCGCGATATGTTACAAACACCCGAGGTGATATTTATCGGCATCCTCGTGGATCAACAACTTGTCCACTATGCCAGTTACCTCGTCACCGGTTTTGTTCTCTTTTCTCGTTCCCGTGTTCCGGCATCCCTGTGATCAAATCACAATGTGTCTGGCCAGACGATGATGGATACCGTAACACCGAGAGAGCCCAAAGAATATCTCTCCATTGTCGGAGGAGCAAATCCCAATCTTGAGCTATCAAGTTACTTGCCATACTTTTCCGTGAACCCGTAAGCCGCCGTAATAGCCACCCTGTTACAGATGACGTTTAACAAACCCCAAAGTTCACGAAGCAAGTACAAAGAACTCGATACTCTCATGGTCTAAGGAATTATGCAAACATTAACTTTCTCTGTGTTATTAATCATTAACTTGTGACGAATGTATCCCATAGCATAACATCAATTCGGGTCGATTCAACACAAATGTTCTTCTAACATTGTGCCCTCAAAATTGCTGGCATAGTCATGCCCATGATCAGGAAAACAGGATCATCATGCAATACTTGAGCTAGTCTTAGAGGCATGACTCGGAATACATTTTTCGGTTTATTATTCCACACGTGCACATGAGTTTCCCTCTGAGCCTCGTGGATATTGTAGACTCGAGAATCATTACCGTTATAGCATGGAACATAAACATTCATTACAAACTTGGAGATACAAAATAACTATTATTACTGCCTCTAGGGCATATCTCGTACATTATAAAGTCACTATATATCACAAAGAAACTATGTAGAAAAAAAAATATCACAAAGAAACCGTAAATGTTATTTGCTTTTCTTCGACAATGTATCAGTTCTTACACTTAATACCATCAATGTATGTCTTGCTTTAAACTCCCGTCAGCAAGCCGAGTTGTAACATCCCCATGTATTAAGCTACAGTGATCACCATTTTGATAATGCCAAGTCAT
The DNA here is from genome assembly GCA_039707655.1 of Elymus sibiricus. NCBI lineage: Eukaryota > Viridiplantae > Streptophyta > Magnoliopsida > Poales > Poaceae > Elymus > Elymus sibiricus. Next base: position 32,661,979 of record CM077666.1, read on the forward strand.
CATGATTAACAGTGCATGATCATCATTTGCATCATATCTCATTTCAAATTCCAATTCAAATTGAAATTCAAATTGAAAGTGAAAATAAAAGTTGTTCCAATTTGGAAAAATATGTTCATTAATTAGCAAATAATCCATTACTAATTATGTTAAGAAAAACAACATCACCAAAAATCCCTAGAGGAGTCTAACATCCTAAAACATTGACAAAACAACAACATTTAACCCCTTTTTATTTAATTAAAATTCACATGAAATCATTTAGGCTTCAAACCTTTTTCTGGCAGTGAGATATATTGCCTAGTATTTAAATGGACAAGATTCATATTTTACAAAATTGCATTAGTGCTAGAAGAATTACAGAACAGAAATAAAGAAACAGAAAACAGAAAAAGAATAGGAAAAATAGAAAAGGGCCTGCTCTAACTGGGCCTAAGTCAAACCAGAAAATGGCCCGGCCCACCTCCCCTTCTCCTTCCTACTGCTCACCCGCGGTCACCCGCGCACGCCCGCGCCCGTCGCCGGCTCGCCGTTCCCGCCGCGTCCACTCGCCCCCGCGTCGCTATAGGGCGGCGGGGTGGATAAGACCACCACCGCGGCAACCCTAGCCGCCCCCGAGATATTTTTCCCCTCCCCTCGCTCGCCTTCGTCCTCCTCCCGCCATGGCCGCCGCTGCCTTCGCCGTCCACCGCGCGTCCGCGTAGCCACCGGCCACCGTTCGCCACGCCGTCGTGTCCAGGACGTGCGCCGGCCTCGACTACTTCTCCTGCACCACCGCATCGTGCACGGGGAGCCGCATCGACGCCGCCCGCATCGTCTCCCCCAACTTCGGTCGCCGGAGATCGCCGCCTCCACGCCGTCATCTCCAAGCCTCCCCGAGCCCATTGCCGCTCCCTACGGCTCCGCTGTGAGCTCCGCCTCCCTCTCCCTCTCTCCCCGCGCTCTTCCCCGCGCCGTAGCCGCCGCTCCGTCCATGGCCGTACCAGACGCCGCTCGAGCTCGTCGCCAGCATGCTTCTGGCGACCAAATGGCCCTGGGCTAGTGCCCATCGAGCTCGCCGCACCACGTAGATCCTCCCTAGCCGCTGCATTTGCTCACCCGCGCGCTGCATCGTCGATCCCGACCTCCACCCGAAGATGCCGCCGCCCGCCGTCGTCGTCGCACACCATTCCAGCCACCCCCACCCGCGAGACTGCCACCGTTGGATGCGGCGCTCGACGCCCGTTCGAACGGCACCGGCCGTGTCCGATTTGACCCACCACAGCGGAATCCCGACGTCGCCTGCCGCGCGCCGCCGCAAAATGAGCTCGCCGGAGCGTTCTCCGGCCGGCGCCGACATGTCGCCGATGTGGAATGGTTGGGCCCCGCCTTATGCCACTGACAGGTGGGCCCAGTTGACCCGTTGACTGGGTCAACCCGCTGTCTGGGCTGGCCCAGCCACTGACATGTGGGCCCCGCGTGTAATTAAATTAATTCAAACTTAAAAGTTAATCCGGTAATTAGGTTAGTCACTGACAGTGGGGTCCACCTGCTAATTAGACTCTGTTTAGATTAGATTAAACTCTAATTAATCCACTGTGTATGACAAGTGGGACCCACTGGTCAGATTGACCAGTCCACCGACTCAGTTGACTGTTGACGCCATGCTGATGTCATGATGACGTCACTGGCTACTGTTCTGGATAATTCAAATTAAATAATTTCAGAAATTACAGAAAATGATTAAAACTTTGAAAAATCATATAAAATAAACCGTAACTCGGATGAAAATAATTTATATATGAAAAACGATCAGAAAAATATGAATAATCCGAATATGTCATCTACACTCATGTTAGAACCCTTTAAGTAGATGAACATGGAACTTTTTGCCCGTATTCGATAGATGAATTGTGCATGACCTTAATAAAATAAATCCAAATAAATTCCTAAATTATCTAAAGCAGTTAGATAGGCATTATATCACCTCCGCATACCATTTAGGCATGTCATGCATCGCTGTTGCATTGTTGCCGTGAATTTATTGTTTCTTCCCCCTCATTCTCTCCCGATAGACGCCGAGACCGCCGCCGACGCAGCTGTGTACAACTACGCTCCAGACGAGCAGCCTTCAGATGACCAGCCCCTCTCAGCAGAGCTTCCAGGCAAGCAAAACCCCCTTGATCATCCAGATATCGCCCACTCTTTCTCCCTTATGCTTGCATTAGAATTGTTTCTGTTGTTATTCTGATAGCTCCTATTCTGATGCATAGCCTGATTTCGTCGCCTGCTGTTGATACCTACCTGTTGTCCCACGATGCTTAGTTAGCTATGCTATTGATTCATCTGTGGCCCTTCACCCTTGTCCGTTTGCCATGCTTGTTATCGGGCCGTGATCATTCAGGGTGGTGATCGCGGAAATGTTTACATATTGCAATACTTAAACTGTTAAAGTCGGGCTGGCCCCAAGGGTGCCCGCGAGAGAATAACATTAAAGACGGGTTGGCTCCAAGAGCACCCGCGCGTCATGTGTTACCAAGTCGGAGCGACAGGAATCCTGTTCGTCTCTGCGAGTTACTAAATACGCCTAATGGATTTGGGTATTTGATCTGAGTGGGTCGTTGGCCATATACGCACTACCACCACGTGGGATAATGGTTATGGGACCCTCTACGTCGTATGTATCAGCCAAAAGCTCTTCAGACGTCACAGCTCAGAGATGCGGGCTGATCGTTGGGGTGGGCTGGTTACGTGATTGGTGTATTCAGTGTCGCGTCTAGGCCTCGACCAGCCACGTAACGTGCAGGAGTGCAAAGGGCGATGGCCCAAGACCCCTTTGCACTTAGGATTTAGACCGGCGTGTTGACCTCTCTGCTGAACCTAGGTAGGACTGCGTCGTGTTGATCGCCCGAGGCCGGGCATTACCCAGCAAGTGTGTCCGGCCAGATGTGATCGAGCGTGTTGGGTAACAGTAGTGCACCCCTGCAGGGAAGTTATCTATTCGAATAGCCGTGTCCACGGTAACAGGACGCTCAGAGTTGTATCTTGATCTGCTACAACTACAAATGGATACTGTCACAATATTAAACTGTTACTACTGCTCTTGGGATCACTTTCTTGCAGGGTAGACGAGGAAGGATCTCAGGGCATTACTAAATATAATTTCTATTATATGTTACTATACTATACTCTCTTCTGATGCTGCAAGATTGCTTCAAGATGCTAGTCTTCGATAGGCTAGGCTTTTCCCCCTCTATTCTGGCATTCTGCAGTTCAGCCCAAAGATATAGCCCCATTCCTTTGATACCGATGCATACTTAGTATAGTTCTGATGTCAGTCTTGCGAGTACTTTGGATGAGTACTCACGGTTGCTTTGCTATCTTTTTCCCCATACCCGCTTGTTGAAATCAGACGATGGAGCCCAGGAGCCAGACGCCACCGCAGGAGACTACTACCAGGAGAGCCCCGGAGGCACGTACTACTGGGTTGAGCCAGCCGACCAGGAGTAGTTCGGAGGCCCTAGGCAGGAGGCCTTCGCCTTTTCGATCAGTGTCGCTGTTTGTGCTAGCCTATGTCTGTACCCAGATATTATTTGTATGTATGACTTATGTATTCGGGTCCTCGTGACGTACCCCTGGTTTGTAATATGAAGATTTGTGTTTAAATTTGAGTTTAGAGTTGTGTTCTGATATCTTCCCGTGAGTCTCTGATCTCAAGCGTGCACGTTTGCGTGTATGATTAGTGCACGGTCGAGCAGAGGGAGTCACACGAGTACAGCCAAGCTGCGGAGCATGGTGGTGTAGGGGTAGCTTGGAGACATGTCCGCCACGTGTAGCTCCTTCCATGGGTCCCCAGAGACATGATGCACGCCCAGTGCATGGGCACCGCCTTCTTGTCCGCATCGTCCGAAGCAATGCAGAACGTCATGTCTGTCACGTCGTTCCTAAGAAACTGTTGGGATATCCTCCTCATGTGGGCTGTGAGGAGATGATCATTTGAAGCCTTTTAGGCAGCCCAAAGAGGTGCAGAAGCCCGCTACCAACTAGGGTTATGACCTAGGGTTATTTTGGACTTCGCACGTGAGAGGATGGGAATGCTTTACCCTCCATCCAGCAGCCACCACCAAGAATGACGAAAATCAGTTCAGCCTCCATTGGAGAAGAAAAGAGAAAACCTAGTGAGAAAGGGAAGAAGAGGAAGATTGAAGAAAGAAGCAAAGAGAGCTCATCCCCAAGGTTGTGATAGTCCAGATCCACTACCTTGTTTCCTTCAAGCTCCGGTTCCACCATCTTTGGTGAGATTGTTTCAATCCCTAGATCTTGATCCCCAAATCATGTTGTGTTCATTAAATCTTGATGTATGAGATTCTCTAGTGCTATCTAGAGAAGAACTTGTTGTGTCACACATTTGATAATAGTGGAAGAGGATTTGGGTGGCTTCGGCTCGTGGTTTTTTCCCCTCAAGTTGGGGGGTTTTCCACGTAAGAATCCGGTGTCTCTTTGTTGATGCTTGTTGCTGTCCAGAAAGTTACTCGTACCACAAGACACTCGCCTGAGGAGCGTCTTGTCTGCTGAGTAACATATTTTACCTCCATATATGCTGCTGCATATGTTTCCTTCCGTACTAAGAAACAATCCTTGAGTTAGTACATGGTGTGGTGCTGAGATTACTTCGTTTTCGTTGCAGTTTTTAGTTAACCACAAGTGTGTTTGTGTGCTAATTCCCAATAGAGTGGTATCAGAGCCTCAGGTTGCTTAGGAGGTCGTTAATCCCAGTTGCTTGATTGTTGCTGGAAATGCTGCTCACAATGGCTTTGGAAGAAAGCGCTACTACAAGTGGCATGATAAAACTCGATTCTTCCAATTACTCATTATGGAAGCTCATGATGGAAGACATCCTTTATTGCAAGAATTTGTATGAGCCAATTGTGAAAGACAAGATACCCACTGGTGTCACAGAAGAAGAATGGAGAGTTTGGCATAGAAAGGCAGTAGGTATGATTCGGTTGTACATCAACCACAATATTTTCCACCATGTTGCAAATGACACAAATGCGTATGAAATGTGGCAGAAGTTGGAGTCTATGTATGAGAGAAAGACATCAATGAACAAGGCCACGATGATCAAAAGACTTGTAAAGCTTGAGTATCGAGATAGCACAAGTGTGATTGAGCACTTGAATGTCTTTTAATGCCATATAAATCAACTTTCAGCGCCATGAAGATCAACTTTGGATGAGGTGCAAGCATTGTTGCTGCTGAGTTCCATGCCTAATAGTTGGAACACGATTGCTGTGTCACTTAGCAACTCAGCTCCAGATGGTAAGCTGACTTTGGAGATGATGAAGAACAACATGCTGAATGAAGAAGTCAGAAAGAAGGAAAAGGGTGATGGTGCCTCTTCTTCTGATGCATATGTGGCTGAAACCCATGCATGGGAACAACCGTGGACATGGTCACACAAGATTTCAGCAAGGCAGAAGTAAATCCAGGGGGAGATCAAAGTCAAAACAGAGGAAAGATATTACTTGCTTTCATTGTGGCAATCCGGGACACATAAAGAGCGAATGCAAGAAGTACAAAAGAGAGCTTGCAGAGGGTAAACTCACAAAGAAAACCGAGTAAAAGGCTGAAAGCAGCCCAGCCATGATTGCACCAGATAAGGACTATCTAATCATTGAAGATGAAGAATGCTATAGTGATGTTCGTGATGATGCCATGAGTTGGGTTGTGGATTCAGGTGTGTCCTTCCACATCACATCACACAAGGATTATTTCACATCTTACACTAGTGGTGTTACTTGCCAAGTGAGGATGGAAAATAGTGGTTCGTCAACAATTATTGGCAAGGGCTCTATATGCATTGAAACAAACACAGGGCGCAGATTGGTGCTCGATAATCTGAGGCATGTTCCCGACATAAGGCTGAATTTATTGTCAATGAGCAAGCTTGATGATATCAAACATCCTAGTTATTTTGGTGAAGGAAAGTGGAAGCTCACCAAAGGCTCTTTGATTGTGGCTCGAGAAAGTAGGCAAAGTAATCTCTATGTGACTAAAACCAAGTTGTTGCTCGCATGGAGTACCTCCCTGAGTTGAAAGGTATATCCTTGAAACCCTATGCATATTGTTTTGCTGGTAAACAACATAGGGTTGCATTTCGTACACTCCCTCCACACCGTGCAGAAAATGTTTTCAATGTTGTGCACATTGATGTTTGCTCCATGACTGAAAAATCCCATGGTGGGGCACTATACTTTGTGACTTTCATTGATGGCCATTCCAGAAAGTTTTTTGTGTATGTGCTGAAACACAAATACCAAATGCTTGAAGCCTTCAAGGAGTTCCATGCCAAAGTTGAGAGAGAAACTGGCAGGAAATTGAAGTGCGTGAGATCAGACAATGGTGGTGAATACCGAGGTCCCTTTGAAAGGTATTGCAAGAAGTTTGGCATCAGGCTTGACAAGAGTCCACCAAAGACCCCTCAGCTCACTGGTCTTGCAGAGAGAATGAACAGGACACTCACATAGAGGGTCACAACTATGCTCTCTCATGCTCATTTACCTAATTCATTTTGGGCTGAAGCATTGATGAATGCTATGTATGTGGTTAACCTATCTCCCTCAGTTCCTCTTGCAGGTGATATTCCTCAGAGAGTTTGGTCAGGGAAGGAAAGTGTCATACAAGCACTTGAAGGTCTTTGGTTGCAGGGCATTTGTACATGTTCCAAGGGACGAGAGATCCAAAATTGATAGCAAGACAAAGCAGTGCATCTACCTCAGCCAACCAAGTGAAGAGTTCGGCTACAGGTTGTGGGATCCAGCTAATAGGAAGATTGTGAGAAGCCAAGATATGGTGTTCATTGAAGATGAAACAATAAAAGATATTGGGAAATCAGAGAAGCCAATGACCAACACACTTCAGGTTAACATGGATCCAATCTGTCCTCCTCTCGTGCATGACAATCATGGGGGAGATGATGGCACTGAGGACAGTGGAGATGCAACTGATCAAGGCAGTACAAGTCAAAGTGATGAGCAGTCATCAAGTGATGATGATGAAGTTAGTAATGATGATGCTAACAATAATCCACCTGATTCACCACCAGTGCAGCAGCAAAGAAGAAGTGATAGAGGTCGCATTCCTTCTTCTAAGTATCCACCATAGCAATATGTGTTGATGACTAATGCAGGTGAGCCCTCATGCTATGAGGAGGCAATGTCTGATGAGAACATGAATGAATGGTCAGAAGCCATGCATGATGAGATGAAATCCCTGTATGAGAATGACACTTTTGAGTTGGTGAATCTGCCAAAGGGGAAGAAATCACTCAAGAATAAGTGGGTGTATAGAGTGAAGACTAGAGAAAACACCTCACATCCAAGGTACAAGGCCAGACTGGTTGTGAAAAGTTTCAGTCAGAAAAAGGGCATCGATTATGATGAGATATTCTCTCCAGTGATCAAGATGTCTTCGATCCGAGTTGTGCTTGGCATGGCTATCACCATGGACTTGGAAATTGAACAACTTGATGTGAAGACATCATTCTTGCATGGTGACCTAGAGGGGGAGATATACATGGAGAAGCCAGAAGGATTCATGGTTGCAGGCATGGAGCACTTAGTTTGCAAATTGAAGAAGAGCTTGTATGGCTTGAAGCAAGCTCCTCGGTAGTGGTACAAGAAGTTTGAGTTTTTTATGACTGCACTTGGTTACCATAAAGCACAACCTGATCGTTGTGTCTTTATGAAGAGGTACGCCGAGGGTGATTTCATTATTCTCTTGCTGTATGTTGATGATATGCTGATTGTTGGAAATGGCACAAAGAGGATTGGTCTCCTCAAGAAGGCATTGAGTAAATCATTTTCCATGAAGGATTTAGGACCAGCTAAACAAATACTTGGCATGAAGATCTCCCGTGATAGATCAAAGAAGCTGATTTGCCTCTCACAGGAAAGATACATTGAGAAGGTACTTGAAAGGTTCAATATGAAAGTTGCAAAAGATGTTATCTTTCCACTTGCAGGCCATCACAAACTGAATTCTATACAATGTCCTACAAGCAAGAAGGAGAAAGAAGAAATGAGGAAAGTACCTTACCAATCTGCTGTGGGCAGTTTGATGTATGCCATGGTATGCACTAAGCCTGATATTGCCTATGTAGTTGGAATTGTTAGCCGGTTCATGAAAAATCCAGGTAAAGCTCATTGGGAAGCAGTGAAGTGGATTCTCAGGTATCTCAAGGGAACTTCTACATCTTGTTTATGCTTTGGAAGCGGTGATCCTGTATTGCAAGGCTATACAGATGCAGATTATTCCGGTGACAAGGATCGTAGGAAGCCCACATATGGATACTTGATGACTTATGCAGGGGGAGCAGTGTCATGGCAATCAAGATTGCAGAAATGTGTTTCTACATCAACTACAAAAGTTGAGTACATTGCAGCAGTTGGTGCTGGCAAGGAAGTTTTATGTATGAAGAACTTCTTGCAGGAACTGGGCATGAAGCAAGAGAAGTATGTTCTGTTTTGCGACAGTCAAAGTGCTATCCACCTTGCCAAGAATTCAAGCTATCACTCTCAAACCAAGCACATTGATGTGAGGTATCACTGGATTCGAGATGTTGTGAGTTCCAAGTTGCTGGAACTTCAGAAGATCCATACCGACGATAATGGTTCGGATATGAGGACCAAGAGATTGCCAAATGAGAAGCTACAAGCATGTTGCAAGGTAGCGGTTATGACGGTGCCCCCCTCATGAGTTGGAAGGGGAGATTTGTTGGGATATCCTCATGTGGGCTGTGAGGACATGATCATTTGAAGCCTTTTAGTCAGCCCAAAGAGATGCAGAAGCCCACTACCCATTAGGATTATGACCTCGATTTTGTTTCCCTTATGAGGTAAAAAGAAAATTAGCGAACCTGCAAATATTGGCCAAACAACAAGTATTATTAACCAAAGAAAATAACTCATGATAAAGTGATAAAGACAAGGTACGTTTTGACCAGAAAATCCGTCATTTTGGACTTTGCACGTGAGAGAATGGGGATGCTTTACCCTCCATCCAGCAGCCACCACCAAGAGTGACGAAAATCAGTTCAACCTTCATTGGAGAAGAAGAGAGAAAACCTAGTGACAAAGGTAAGAAGAGGAAGATTGAAGGAAAAAAGCAAAGGGAACTCATTCCGAAGGTTGTGATGGTCCAGATCCACTACCTTGTCTCCTTCAAGCTCCGGTTCCACCATCTTTCGTGAGATTGTTCCAATCCCTAGCTCTTGATCCCCAAATCCTGTTGTGTTCATCCAAGATTCAGAAATCTTGATGTATGAGATCCTCTAGTGCTATTTAGAGCAGAACTTGTTGTATCCCACATTGATAATAGTGGAAGAGGATTGGGTGGCTTCAGCCCGTGGTTTTTCCCCTCGAGTTGGGGGGTTTTCACGTAAAAATTTGGTGTCTCTTTGTTGATATTTGCTGCTGTCCAGAAAGTTACTCATGTCACAAGACACTCGCCTGAGGAGCGTCTTGTCTGCTGAGTAACATATTTTACCTCCATATATGCTGTTACATATGTTTTCTTCCGTGCTAAGCAATAATCCTTGAGTTAGTACACGATGTGATGCTGAGATTACTTTGTTTCCGCTGCAGTTTTCAGTTAACCACAAGTGTGTTTGCGTGATAATTCCCAACAGAAACCGTCCATCCGAGACACATGAAGCTGGTACACTGGCATGCCGTTACCATGGAAGAGCCCCTTGTTCACCTGGACGCTGCTGAAAGGGTTCGAGGACGATGAAGAAGAGGAGCGGGGTGGAGACGGGGATGGAATAGACTAGCTCTCGAGGACCTCATAGTTAGGGACCCCACGCCGTAACACTGTCGCATGTTGCTGTTAACATGCATGGACAAGGATGAGGAGGCTGGGGAGCCCTGCCTGAAGATGGCCAACCTCGACCTCAAGCCCGACAACCTGCTCGCGTGCGTGTGCAGGGACGTCAAGATCGCCGATCGAAACAATGCGTGCGGCACCAGCATGGTCTCTGTTGGTCGTCCCGCCCGTGATTGTCCTCGCCAGGTCCGGCACATGGCCCTGGCTGTCTTCCAGTGTAGACAGGCCAAGGACGCCGACAACTTCATCCCAGTTGGGTGCGAATCGGCCGCGTCTGCACCGCTCTGGTCACTGCCGTCGCTGCGCCCGGCGCCCCGGTGCCTCCTCCTCCAACGTAATAAAAATAGTGGTTTACACACCAAGGAAGGGCTGGTGGCTTTGACTAAGAGCCAATTGAAGCAATTCTGCCCCAGGCATTCTAACAATAGGTATATTTGCTCCTAAACAAAATGATATACAGAGACATCAGGCAGTTCCAAATTCAGGGATGTCAATAATGCAAAATAACAAGTTGAAATATGTCAGTTTAAGGTCTCATGAATCTGAAACCATTATACATCACAAAGCATAAAAAGTTAAAAACACAATTCAGGATACCACTCAATGTCTTTGGGGTCTTCTGTTAATTTTCCATAGCATGAACTCTACCAGGTACCAGCATTACTGAAGCTCATGCTAAAGAGATTCAACATTTTGAAAACTTCACGTGCTAAATAGAAAACGCGGATTGCAATTCCTGGAAGAAACAGGGGCATTACGACCCATGCCACTGCGTTGGTCTTCTGCTACTGCATGTCTCCTGCCATGGCTAGTGTGCATTTCCTGTCTGGAACTGCAAGACTTCAAGACATGCTGAGAGGACACCGGATGCCGTAGAGGCGACAAATGGAAGGGGGGCTGTGGCGATGATCCCGATCAGCCACATACCTAGCGCCGTTGCGCTGTGTAGGATGTGTGCGCGGGTGGATGGACTGGGCCGCCCACTTGCTCTTTTCTGCTGATTATGCGGTTGGACCTGAGAAGATGTTTGTCCGGCCTTGTTAGCCTGGTTTGCTTATCTAGTTCACCCTGCAGGCTCTGTAGAGCGAATTAACAAGAGTGAATAACACTTCGAATAGCAACAATTATAGCTCAGTAACCAGTGGCAAGCAATATGGAATATATGGATGAGCAGTACGTACTCTAAAATGAAGTGGTTGGATGTCATCGAATTTTTCCTCCTTCTCCATAGACTGACACCACTGTTTCAGTTTTGGACAGTTCGAAATACGCAGATCCAGGTTGGTGAGTTCTTGCCTGTTCATCGGCAGAGACTCAATGGCATGGCATCCATTAATGGCAAGCATCTGGAGAGAGGTGAGGCGTTTGAACCATTCCGGGAGTCCGTTGATGCTCATGCAATCACATAAATGCAATGACTGAAGGAAGGTGAGATGTTGCATGCTCTTGGGCATAAGTATGAGCTGTTCACAGCCCTTGATCTTGAGTTCCCGGAGAGTTCGGAGGTCACCCAAGTCATGCGGTAGTGAGATCATGCTGTGGCAATTAGAGAAACATAGTGTCTCAAGGCCAACGAGATGGCCAAGCAAACTCCGGTCTATAGGCACCGTGCAGCTTTTGACCACCAGCTCAGCTACTGTAGTAGAACTACAAGGGCCTTCCATACGGTTTGAAGCCATCACCTGGTCGCAATCTGATATATCCAACCTCCGTGCTCTAGGCAGGAGAGGTCCAAAGCTCAACTTGGAACAATTCCGGATCACCAGTTCATCAATGGTAGGAAGCATAGACTCGTTGTCACCAACGTCGCACGTGGTTCTCAAGTCTTGTAGGCTTTCCATATCATCTATGGTAAACTTGGAGAGTTGATGGAACACCGCTGTGTCGCCGCTGCTCAACAAGTCAGCGGTGTCGATGCTTACGATGCTAGCCATCCTTCTCAGTACTAGATGTTGCAGTTTTGGCAATAAACCAAATGGTGGCAGGTGGTTGCAACTCGGGATGTCCTCCATGGTAACCTCTACGAGATTGGGGAGATGAGAAGATATGCTCAAGGTCCAGGAGGGGAAGCATGTTCCACTATAACCATGCAGCTCAAGGTGTTCCAGATTACGTGGTGGCACTAGTTCTTCGAGGACATCCTTGCTGTCCACCACAGCTCCGTGGCAACCCTTGGTCCAATGCATATTCAACTTCCGGAGCTGCCCTTTGTCTGCCAATCTTATTCTCCGTGCTTCCCCCGCTGACTTGATCTTCTCAACACAGATTATCTCCAGCTCTTTGCACTCTACATCCGCTAGCTGAACAAGGTTGCTGTTGCTGCTGTTCTGTGCTCCATCATCAGCACGGACCACAAAGAGACTCCGGCATTTCCGCACGGGTAACAACCTGAGTGAGTTCAATATACCAGCTCTCTTTATTATACTCATCAATGGAAAGAGCCTAATGCAGCCTGAGAGGTCCAAAGTATGCAGCTTCTTGAGGAGATCAAGATTTTCAGGTAGGCGACGAAGAAATATGTTATGAGATAAGTCCAGATGCTCCAGAACAGAAAGGCCACTGATGCATGTCCCAATGTATTTACCTTGTTCCTCTTCTGACATGTAGCAGAAGATTGGATTCAGGAACATTGATAAGTTCAAATAAACCAGTTTGGTGAGCTTGCAAATGACATGCTTTAGCTCACGGAGATGGTCCCGGTGCTCAGTAAGGTAGCAGCAAGGGTTGGACAAGTTCAAGTGCTGGAGACTGATAAGGTCACCAAGAATTCCCCGGATCCCTCGAAAACAAGACGAGAAGGATATATCCAGGTGAATCAATTTTTTGAGCCTTCTGAATGACACCGGCAGCTTGGATAGTCCAGAGCAGCCAGTTAGATTGACGTGGAGAAGATCTTTTAGATCCCCAAATGACTCCGGCAGAGATATCAGGCCAGAGCAGCCTGATAAATTCAGATACCCCAAGTGCCTCAATTGACAGATGGAAGCAGGTAGCTTCTGCATTGAGCTCTCCTTTAGCTCCAACACGCGCAGACACTTGGCAAGTGAGAAGGAATCATCGCTGAGCTCCATTTTGCTACATCCCACACAACGTAGCGCCCTTAACTGGGCAGGCAACATGCTGGACAGCTTCAGTCTTCTGACGACCAAATCCGTGAGCAGTGCATAGCGGCAATATTCATTGATGTCATATAACCCAGCTGTAGCATCACGAACAATCAACTCGTCACCCATGACCGATATTGCCAAGTCATGCACGTTGTCGGGCATAGTGAAGAGGGTTGCTTCTTTATCATCCTTGGCACTAGACTGCAGCAGTGGCATTAAAGCATTTGCTTCCTCATCCTTTCCACTAGCCTGCAAACAAAGAGGACATACATAATTAATTAAGGTGCATTACAGATAGACCATCTTTTCGTTACGCACATGTTAATTTGGAAATAATAACAAGCTGACACACGGCCTTAAACAAGAGAGATCGATGTATGTGCATGTAGTAACTGACCGGTTCCGATTTTGCAGGCTGAAGGAATGCTATGTCCAAAAGCCTGGTGATATACTCCTCGGCACGCTGTGTGGTGGAGACATTTTCGGATGGCTCGTCGATAAGATGCAGCACAATCCATTGATGAATGAGGTCATGCTTGACTATGCTGCGGCCCTTTGGGAAGATGGCAGCATAAGCAAAGCACAATTTCAGATTTGGTGGCATGCGTCTGAAGCCCAGCTCCAAGGCCGCTGGTGAGACATACATGATAGCACTCTGTTGCCTGCTCACGTCTCTCCATCCTGCAACATCTCTGAGCTTCAGCCTGGATCCAAGCACTCGAGCCGTCAACGGTACACCCCCGCACTTGCTTGCGATCTCCCTTCCTATCTGCTCCAATTCTGTTTTCTCTGACCGGGGTCTATCTTTGAAGCAACTTTCTTGCTTGATTATTGCCCAGCACATTTGTTGGCTCAGTGGATTCAGCTTGTAGGGCTTCACGTCCGTCGTACAGAATTTCCTTGCGATGCCTTTGTCACATGTTACTAAGACGGTCACCTTGATGCTGCCCTGCTCGTCAACTACAGTTAGCATACGCTTCAGGCTCTCTAGTTGAGTGGGGTCCTCCTCCCATAGGTCATCTAAGACAACAAGCAGGTCTTTCCTGCCACTGTTAAGCAGCAGCTCCTGATGAAGGTGCTTCGTTATACACTCTGTGTCATTGTTTGAGGCACCCTCACGGCAAATATCTTCTACTCTCGTGCTTGATACCTGAGAGATTATTGATTTGCCTATCTTACATAAGCTGAGTTCCTGCGAGACATCAATCCATGCGCGAAGATGGTCTTCAAACTGGTCATCACTGAACACCATTTTTGCCATGGTTGTCTTGCCTATGCCTGGGGGGCCAAAGATGGGAAGAATTAAGGGCGCCCCTTGTCCTGATTGTGTGATGCCGCTCCTAGCAGCTGATAGCGCAGCCATCACCATCTGTTTCTCTGCACCTCTTGCTCCATCAAAATCTGCTGATGTTCCTTCAGCTGGCACATGAATAGCTTGCTGGATCTTGGAATCCCTGGGCTGCTTAAAAATAGCAGACTCGAGCCGTATCTCCTCCAGTTCTTTCTTAATCACTTCTATCTGCAACTTCACCTGAAAAGAAAAATGCAAGTTACAGATACACTACTAAGGTAAAGAAAAGAAACAAGGAGTAAAAGTTTGAAGAGGAAAACTGTCCTCTACCTAGATCGATGAACACTCTAAACGTACGTACGGCAACAAGTAACAAAATGCAGAAAAATGTCAAGGTAAAAACGAATGCGGAAACTAATTCAAGAATGTACCGTTGCATCAGGCGGTGGGCTGTTGCTTCGCAGCTCCTCGGCCATATCAAAGATGTCATAGGCGGTCTTCCTCACCCGCCTCAGCCAGTACCACGCCACCCCGCCCGGCACAGACTGACTTTCGGTGGCCTCTAGCAGCGGCTGTACGCCTTCCAGCACCACCACCATCTCCTCCAGGTCGCCGGTGAACTTGTCTCCGGTCATGGCAGATCTGAGCTTGGTGCATGACCTCTGGACGATGACTTGGGCCATGGTTGTTTCTTAGTCCACTGTGTGACTCAGTGTGCCTGTGGTAGAAGACAAGCAAATACTAGCTTGGATGAGCCCGCCCGCAAATGCCGCTGCCACCGTGACCCGGGAAGCTAAGCTCTACCGACAAAGTGTTTTTTAACGAACAGCAACCGTTGTTCTATTCATTTCTCATACACACTTTTTTTTGCTTAAATGGCTTGTTTTATTAAACTCAAAATATAGCATCAAGAGGATACAACATATAATAAGCGTATGTCCGGCCTCTGCATGATTAGAATACACACAACCAATACCAACACACACGTAATCAAACTAAGTGAAAAACGTCAGCAACAACAAAGTCATATAAGACCGAAACCATGCCTAAGGTGAGGGAGGTGCAGGGCCTATCCTGACTATGCTGCACCAATGTGGAGGTAAAAATATACCTAGCCACCTGCTCCAATCACCTAGGCACTGTCGTAAGTAGAGGTCGGTGCTCCAGTCGATGTAGAATAGCGACAAACATTGTCAGTGTGTACACTGGTAGATAACCTACATCATCGGAGGATTTTACCATAAAAATCAAATCATTTCTATATGGTCATAGCGACAATGACAAAACAGACGATCCCACCCTTGTAAGTGCACCAAAACTTGCGTGATATACCATTTAGCCAGTGACCATACATGTTGGCAACACTGCAAGCTAGGTGCAAATTAGACGTGACTTGGATGATTGGCCATGTAGCACATGTCACAGTGAAAAAAGAGGTGCTTAATTGTCTCATCATGATGGCAGAAACAACACTTCTCGTTTCCTTGCCAATTACGGTGAGCAAGGTTGTTGTTTGTCAATACAACACCTCGACCAAGATACCACATGAAAATTTAAACTTGGTATCTTCGATTTGTTTAAAAAATATATTATTATCCACTGGAACTTCAGAGTGAGTGAGTGCCTGGTACATGGAGTCTAATGAATAAACCCTACTTTGTGTCAGATTCCAGTGGAATTGGTCCCGCCCATGCGTTATGTGGAATGAATCAAAACGGCCTGAGAGATGTTGACATGATGCAAGGCGAGGACCAACCAAATCCCCTTAATGAAACATTAGGTGGTGACGCGCTCAAAACTTATGCAGGTGTATCATTTTTATCGCGAACAATGTGGTATAAGACTGGATAATGTTCCCTTTGGCTAGTGTTTCCCACCCACTTATCCTTCCAGAAACGAATCTCAGAGCCACCCTTAAAGCGAAAGAGCCGTTACGGAAAATGCGTTTCCTTGTCGTCAGCAGGTTCGCCCAAAAGTGTGAGCTCCTAGGTTTCCAATATGCCTGAGACAATTTTTGTGCCTAGGTACTTATTACGTAAGAGGGTTTGCCACGCGCCTTCATCAGTTAGAAGCTTATAAAGCCAGTCACTAAGTCTGTTTGGTTCAACTTTTTGAGCCAACTTATGCCTATTTTTTACAGTAGATTCACGAGAAGCTACAACTTTCATGTAGCGCAATTTTTGCAGCAGCCCAACCCCAAATTTTTCAGCTTCTCAACCAACCTATTTGCTAAGTTCCCTAGAAGTTGGGGTGTATTTACCCACCCACCTTGCACTAATAAGTGGCATACCTTCGATCTATTCTGTCCAAGCCCTCAAGCCAGTGAACGAGATAGCCCGAACTAACAGACTTGAGGCGCTGCCGCAAGAGCTAGGTCACAATGCCGCCGCTGCTCCAGCCGTGATATATGTCTACCTTCGACTTGCAACCATGCATGCAAAAAGATTTAGTCATTTCCATTATATTATGCTACTTATATTCATGAAATATTACAGAAACTGTGCAATAATCAAATACAATAAAAAAAGTTTTGGTTCTCATATTATTAATGCAAATATTACCACATATTCTCACAGCAACACGCGGGTATCATCTATTTAAAATGTAGATGCGCACACATCACATGGAATAGGTTGTTATTGAGTCTGGTGGCTGCTCCTTCGTCTCAAAGATCCGGGTTTTGACTTTGTGCGGTGGGAGGAGGGATTCACCGACTTCAAGCTGGACATGTGCCTTAATTTTCTTTTCTTTGCTTGATGTCTATCTTGTTGTTTTAATTTGTTTTGTTGCTTTGTAAATTTGTGGTCGTTGTAATGGGTTGAAGTCTTTGTTGATTCAAAGTTGGGCCGTCTCGAGCCTTTTTTGTAGAATTTTTTTGTGTGCGAGTGTTCATGTGTATTTTAACAAGAGATCGGTTCTTGGTAAATCCAACAGAACTGTTGTGGGCCTGCACAAGCTCAGACAATCTGTTTTTTTTTTCTCGGCCACTTTGTCGTCCCTTCGCTTCAACTAGGGGAGTTCAAGAAGTAGACCAAGAAGAAGCTAGATGCAGGCGTACGTACAGCCGGTAGGTTCACACTTCTCAGGCGCACGCTCTCCGTTCTCTCTCACTCACAGGCACTACAGACTTGTGCCACTCCATACCATACTAAATCGCTCCCCTCCTAATTTCTCGCCCAAGTTTGTCCAGATATATCTGCTTAACAAAGTAGCAGCCAAAGCGGAAGGAGGCGGCCATGGAGCTTGTGGTAGGTGCTTCCGAGGCGACAATGAGGTCTCTCCTGGCCAAGCTGGGTGGCCTTCTCGCCAAGGAGTACACCCTGATCAGGGGCGTCAGAGGCGACCTCCAGTACATCAACGACGAGCTGGCAACGATGCAGTCCTTCCTTCGTGACCTTGCCACCGTAGAGGGAGGCCGCGCCAAGAGCCATGGCCACCGAACCAAGGACTGGATGAAGCAGATCCGGGACATCACCTACGACATTGAAGACTGCATCGACGACTCGGCTGACCGCATCCACGGCCCCCGCTCCGACATGTGCTGCTACTTCCTCATCAACAGCATCCATGAGGTCCTCACATGGTGGCCTCGCCGTGATGTTGCCACCAGGATCTCCATGCTCAAGGTGCGTGCACAGGAGATCGGAGAGCGGCGTGTGAGGTATGGCGTCAACAACCCTGTTGAAGACTCGGCCAGTGCGGATGCTCCCAGGACCGCCGCTGGATTTTTAGCTGCGGACAACCAGTACGCAAGCCTTCAGCTTGTGGCTATGAAGGACCCTGTGGGAGTGGAGGAGCACATGGGAGAGCTCAAGAAGTGTGTGACTTGCATTGTGGGGTTTGGAGGAGTGGGGAAGACCGCCATAGCCACCGCCTTGTGCAGGAATTACGGGGACCGATTCGACCATCGTGCCACGGTCACGGTGTCTCAGAGCTCCGACCTGGAGGCCATCCTCAGGAGCATCAAGAGTCAGGTTAATCCACATATTGACAATCATGATCAGCAAGGCAGTTCGAAGAAGAACCTCCTCGCACGCTTCAGGCAAGGCGCGTCAACTGTCATGGTCAAGTGCTGCAGCGCCGGCGCCTCAGAGAAAACACGTGACAGGACGAAGCTGGATCTACTGAAAAAAGAACTCGAGAAGCACTTCAAGGGCAAGAGGTAACTTGCAATCATTCGAAGTACTGAAGTACCACAAACTGAATTAGGACATCATAAAGTTTGACATTTTTTAAGCATAGAGTATTTTAAAACTCAATTAGTTTTAACCAAAGAGTTAACATTGTCTAGACATCAGTAATGACAATCTTAGAGATAATTGACACATGAAGATTAGGGAGTTTGCATGATCTGTTAGAACTCCGGAGTCGTTCCAGTCAGTCAAGTAATTAAGTTTGAATGTATTAGAAAAGAAGGGTGTAAATTCATGTAGTTGGACTTGCTCCCTTTGTTCCAAACTATAAGTTGCATTAATTTTCTTTAAAATCAAAACTTTCTATTTTTGACCAATATTATAGAAAATTTTATCAACATCTAAAATATGGAAATATATGTCATGGTGAATTAAATGATACTGATTATGTGTAGTAGTTATTGATATTGTCCTCTCTAAACTTTGTCAAACTTAGAGTAGTTTGATTTTTCCAAAGATTAATACACTTTATATTTTGGAATGGAGGGAGTACAAAATAAGCACTCTAAGTGGATGGTAAATGTCCAGAAAATATACGTTTTTTTAACAAACTACAACAACTTCTTCACTTAGAAGCGAGTCTAAACATATCCTTAGACTTCTTCGTTGTTTGCAACGTAGGTAAAATATTAGAATAGTCTTTGTGATTTTTAAGCAAATGGCGCCCTACAGTAGAGTAAATAAAGAGCTAGGGGTATACTTAATTACGGATGTTGTTTGCTTAAACTAACTGGATACACGTGTCTGATTCTTCCACAAACCTACATTATGAAGTGCAATTCCAAGAAAATTAGCCATACGGTGAAATAAATTGGACTGAAATTATGATTTATTTATTTTAGATAATAAAGTTACTGTTGTTCACTCGCTTCTCGCTGCCAATTTAATATCTTTTCTTGGCAGTTTCTTGGTCTTAATTGATGACGTTTGGTCAGCGACGATGTTGGAGAAGATTATAAATGAACTTCCTGATAATGAAGACAGTAGAATAATAGTTACAACACGGTTTCATGCTGTTGCTACAACACGAAGAGGAGAAGAAGGTGACATTCGTAAAGTTAAAGGTCTTGATGAAGAACAGTCGAAGAAATTATTTGAGCAAGCCTTGTCGGAATCAAAAGGAAGCACGGATGTTACTACATGGCTCCAAGCTCATGGCACAACTACAACATCTACGAAAGAAGGTGATGTTATTCATAATGTTTCAGCTGTGTTCATGACATCTTTATCATAATGGTGAGACGTTAGCCGAGTTATCTAATAAAGGTGTTTATGAATCTAAAGGTAGCAAAGATGTACCATTCCTAGATGAAGTCCTGAAGATGTGTGGGGGGCTGCCGTTGGCCATAGTTTTCATGGCTGGTCATGTGGCCTGCAACCCAAACAAATCGCCAGAGGCATGGTTGGAACTTTGTAGATCTCTGTTTCCAGAGTCATGGAAAGATCATGGGGAAGATGGTGGGAAAGAGCTTACCCAGGAGCAAGTGGGTAGGATTGTCAGCCATTGCTACAATGACATGCCTCCTGAAATCAAGACTTGCTCCCTGTATTTGAGCATATTTCTGAAGGGTCACAGAATCAGCAGAAAGCGGCTAACAAGGCGATGGATAGCCGAAGGTTTCGTCTGCAAGAAGCAAGGATTGAGTGTGGAGGATGTTGCAGACATATATTTCAATCATCTGATAAGGAGGAAGATCATCCGGCCTGTTGAGCATAGCAGCAACGGGAAGGTGAAGAAATTTATAGTTCATGACATGGTTCTTGAGCATGTTGTTGCAAAGGCAAGCGAAGAGAATTTCATCACTGTGATTGGTGGTAATTGGCTCATGCCACCGCCTAGCTGCAAGGTCCGTCGCTTATCCCTCCAAGGCAGTGATTCCAAACATGAGAAGGATACAGAGAAGATGAACTTATCTCATGTTCGGTCGCTAACCATGTTTGGGAGCTTGAACAACCAGCTGCCTTCACATTCATTCAAGTTTGGAATTGTACAGGTCCTGGATCTGGAGGAATGCAACGGTTTCAGGCATCACCATATGAAGGAGATATGCGAAATGCTTCTTCTCAAGTACCTCAGCCTTCGAGGAACTGACATCCACCGTCTTCCTAAAGCAATTGGAAAACTTCTGAATCTAGAGACTCTGGACATAAGGGAGACGGATATTATTAGGATGCCCAAAACTGTTTGCCAGCTTGGACATTTGGTTAACATACTTGGTGGGAATAAAAAAACACACACCGCATTGAAGCTTCCTGAAGAGCTGAATAAGAAGAAGAAAATGAAGGCTCTGCGCACACTATCAGGGATTGAGGTTGGGGGATCAGCGGACCTTCATCATTTGACCGAGCTAAGGAAGCTTGCCATCTACAAGCTGAAGAGCAGTGATGCAAGTTTCAAAGAGTTGAGCTCCTCTATTGAGTACCTTGGTGGCTACTCCCTGCGGACTCTTATAATTGTCGATGAGTCAGCTGACTTTCTCGAACAATTGGAGGCTCTATCTACACCACCGAAATTCCTTGTTGCCCTTGAGTTATCTGGCAAGATGGTTAAGCTCCCCAGTTGGATTGAAAAACTCGGTGCTCTAAACAAGTTAACCCTTTCAGTAACAGCTCTCCGGACAGATAACTTGGAGCACATTAGCAAGATGAAGGCATTGTTTTCTCTCACATTTTCACTTCCATTTAGTGCAGAAAAGCAGGATCCGGAAATAGTAAACATTCTTGCACGAAACAAATTGGAGTCCGATGGGGAGATCATGGTTCCAGCTGGTGGTTTTCAAAAGCTTAAGCTTCTTCGATTCTTTGCTCCCATGTTGCCATTACTGAGCTTTTCAGAAAATTCCATGCCAGAACTAGAAAGGCTAGAGCTACGATTCAACATGATGGAAGGCCTCTTTGGCGCAGAAAATCTTTCAAGTCTGAAAGAGGTATATTTGAGATTGGAGGACAAAGACGGTGAAGATATCACCAAGGAGATACAATGTGAGATGGAGGGTGCATTTAAGAGGACCAAAGCCAAGACTCCAAGGATAATCCTTGACCAATGAGTGATTGCAAATTTGGACTGAAGCTGAATTGCAGTCCTGCATGAGAATGAAGAGACTTTTTTTTGGATGAATGCAGCAGTGATTTACAAAGGAGAATAGGGAAGAGGGGGGGGGGGGGGGGGGGGGTGGGGGGGATTCCATGTTTTTCTCCTCGTGTCACCTCTGTTCGGCATTGAGAGATGAATAGACTTCAGAGTGAGTTAATGGAATAAGGATGATGCTTCATCTTTGTACGTGATGTGAGAGTTAGAGATTTTCTGTTTATTGTGCTTATTTATTATACTAGTTGGATTATCGATATATTCTTTATTGTGCTTATAAGAGGCCTTCAGCCTCCTACACCTTTTGACGCAATCTGGGACTCACCATCGCCCGCTAGGCTAAACCCTAATGTTTGGCCTACCATCGCCCACTCTATCATGTGAAAGACTTGGGATTCAGGGAATGCTATTATCTTCCAGGACGAATTTCACCCCTCCTGGATCACGCTACAAAGCATTATAGCCGATTTTTCTCTTTGGATATATCGCTTCAAAAAGATTGAACTCAGAGACTACCCTAGAGAATGGCTCTTATACATGGGTAGTCGATGTTCTTGCGAAAATAATGGGTGTACATTTGTACACCCAAGTGCCCATGTAGCTCTGCCCATGCTTGGGCGGCACAGATATGTCGTCGAAACAAGTGGAGTGAAGCGTTGTCTCGCGCCTTCAGCACTCTACTAAGAAACTGAACTTGACACTTGATGGTTCAGGTTCAGGTTTTAGAACTGAAGACCATGACCAGACAGTGATATGAACGAATACCATAATGCTTGATTGATTTACCAGCTTGCTTAGCTCGCGCAGCACATGCTACTTGTTGTTTTGTTAATCCGTCTTGCCTTATTCAACAACTTCGCAGTGATAGGAATAGCTTAATGATACTATGAGATTTTACACGTATAAGCTAGGCTCAAAGAAACTACTGTACATACAATTGATGCAGGTGTTGTCTTTGCTTATCTACTATAAGCAGCAATTACAAGAATGGCGGATGTTTCGTATTTTCTTATCTCTAATTGATAATCAAAGTGCTTTACAACAATAAGCGCCTTGAGCCCATCGACTTTCAGTAGATAAGGTAGATAGACATCACATCACAGATCAACGGAGTTAATGCTTACCGATCTAGCTGAATCTGCACCGTGCAAAGGCAATATCTTAATCAGCAAGGTCTGACATACATCGCTAACGAGAGTTGGACAGATTTAGCTAGCTGTGACAAGACTTGGGGATCAATCGAGGTCCTCCTACGTATTTCTAATTGAGTTAATTAAGGAGCCTACAGGTCTGAACATGATACAGACATTGTTAAGAGTGCATCAATTTGGCTGTACTTGCCAGCCATGAGAAGACTTGGGAATCGATGGACCATTCGTTAACGTTAGCTGAATGTGAATCTTGTTGGCCACATGGGGTTTGTAGCATCGATGGAGATTAGTACTGGAAAATAGTCTAGCAGCTGAAACGAGGCTGCACACAAAAAAATAGTAGGGACGGAAGACAATAGCAGCTTAATTAACCGCAGCCAACCGTTGCTCTAGGTGAAAACCTTGATCCTTTGGGTCGGGCGGTGGCGGCGCTCTTGCGTCGTGCCCTTCATGAAGGCACCGTCGTAGAGCTCATGGTACGTCGGCGCTCAGACTCGTCTCTTTGCGGTGCTTGTCCACGGTTGAGAGCTTCATCATCTCCATAGTCAAGCTTATTGTCCGTTTTTCCTCATGGAGTTGTATGGAGTGGTGTGTCTGAACCGAAACACCTTTGTATCTTGCCTCGGGTGTGTGTGGAGTCGTGTTGTATGGATCGTTTGTATGGTGGTCGTTGCTTTATATATAAAGCGGGGCGAAAGCCTTTTTCGGTAATTAACCGCAGCCAGGACAGGAAGGGGATGGTGCCTCACTCACCTTTGTTTGACCAACGCCTACTCCATCCAGATCCAGACTATACATCGTGTTGGCCCGAGGCTAAGGCAGTGACATCAACTTGCTTCGCAACATTGTTGTACGTCTTCCAGCTGCGGGCATCAACTGATTTGCTGGTGAGCAACACAGTGCATGGTCTTCCGGCTGCAACGTCAATTGATTTACTGGTGAACAACACAATGCATGCCTATGGTCCGTAGTTGAAATTCCCGCTAATGGAACGGAATACAGTGAACAAGCTGTTGTCTGCATTTTCGGGAGCATATACCTGATTCTTTGTGTGCACTAATTTATCATCCATATGTCATTTCACTCTTGAAAATCTTTGACGTGCAACCACAGCCGAATAAACTCTATGAAAACAAATGCTTTCTTTCAAAGTTATTTTTGAAGTTGATGGTTCTATTAATCTGAACTATGCTCCTTTGCTATTAATCGAGTAACATATTAAACGGAAATGCTACTACCGTATCAAACTGAACCCAGGCGCAATCTGATCCGCGCAATGAGCAACGCATATATATGTTCCGTGTTCGCTTGTGGAGAACAATTGTAAATACATATAGGTAAACAGTAGCCTAGCAGGTAATTAGTATGGACTGAGTAGTCCTGGCTTCAAAAATATAACATAAACCACATGATTAAATGAGGGACGATGCCTCGCCTTTGCTTGAATAACAATCATTCCAGACTGTGCGTGATCTGAAGTAGTGGTAACAAGTTTCATGACATTGTCTTCTAATTCCAAGCAAACTATTGTAAGCGCAATAAGAAAAATGAAACTGATAAAGAAGTTATGACACAAAAATTTCCAGGGAGATTATAGTACGCTTGACATGTAAATTCATATAAGTCTATAATGTAATTCAGAGTTACCAGCTCTTGATCAACGAGCGGATCATTAACTGTTACTAGATGAGACATAGCTAGGCCCAGCTGTGAGAAGACTTGGGGATCAATTGAGGTCCTACTTATTAACTACAGTAATTTATGGAGCCTGGAGGTCTGAACATGATACAGACATCGTTAAGAGTGACATCCACTTGCCTGACCTTGCCAACCTTAGCTTAACTTGGGACTCGATCGAGGACAACCCATTGGTTAGATTAGCTAATCGATGGACCATTTGTTCACGTTAGCCGAACGTGGATCTTGTCCACATGCGCTTTGTAGCATCGATCGAGTACATATTTAGCAAGGGTAGTGTACCTAGCAGCAGGGGCGGAGCCAGCCCAGCGGGCCGCCCCGGGCCGCGTTTGTACACTGTAGCATATATGTACAGCAAACTGCTACAGTATACACTGCGTTTGGGCCTCACGCCCCAGGCCTGGGCCCTGGGGGCCTGGGGATCCGCCCCTGCCTAGCACCTAAATCGAGGCTACACTTAACGAGTAAAATAGTGGGGACAGGAGACAGTCATGGCTCAGTTTACAACTGAATGAGCATAATTAACAACAGGCGCCTTTGTGTGTGTGTGTGTGTGTGTTTTTTTTTTTTTTGAGGTTTGGCGCCTTTGTGTGTCGGCCTGAAAGCTGACGCAGCGACGAAACCACGGACCCGATCCTCGGAGGAAAAGGTCAGAGAAAACAGCCCAGGCCTCCTAGCCCACTGCCGCTCCAAAGAAACGGCCCAAGCTCCGCCACTGGTAGGTAGAAGCCGGGCAAAATGAGGCCTGAGCTGTTTACTGGGAGCTCCTATCGGAAAATCCTATATGACGCACGTTGCGTCAAGATGTCGAGGCTTCGCACAGGTTTAAGGAGCGAGCGACGCGATCTGCGCCGGCCCATTCATGGTTGCAGCGATCCCGGTTTTGGGAACCTTCTAGAGATTTCCAGACGGTTTTTTCCGGTTTTGGAACCTTCTAGGAGGTTTCTGAACCAGGTTTTTTTCTCTTTCTGTTTCTTTTTTTATTTTATTCTTTCCTTTCTTTTTTTTGCTTTTCTCTCCTTTCCCTTTTTTCTTTCTTTTTCTTTCAATTTTTGTTTTCTTTTTTTCCTTTTCCAGTTGTTTGTTTATATGTTCGTGTTTCTTCAAAAATTATTCGCAATTGTCTAAAAATGTTTGCGTTACCAAAAATCAATCATGTTTTCAAATTTGTTCTGGAGTTTGAAAAAATGTTTACGTTTGCAAAAAATGTTCTTGTTTTAAAAAATTGCTCGTAATTTTCAAACAATGTTCCAGTTTTTTAAACATGTTCAGAAATTTGAAAAAAATTGTGTTTCTTTCAAATATTCAATTTTTTTAAAAATGATCGTGTTTTCAAATATTGTTCTTAAATATTAAAAATGTTCAAGATTTTCAAAAATTGTTCGTGTTTTTCATAAAATGTTCGGAATGTTTTGGTTATATATTCACAACTTTTCGTTCCCTTTCTCAAAAAATGTTCACAAATTTTTAAAAAAGTTCATATTTAATTTTTTCCCGGAGTTTCAAAAAATGTTCCAGTATAAAAAATTGTTCACAAATTTCAAAAAATGCTCCGAATGTTTCCGTTCAAAATTATTAAAACTTTTCAAAAAAGGTTCCCATTTTCAAAAATTGTTCATAATTTTTAAAAAGGTTCATGTTTCCATTTTTTGAGGATTTTCAAATAATGTTCCTGTTTCAATAATAGTTTGCAAACTTAAAGAAATGTTAATGTCTTTAATTTTTGTTTGGGAGTTTAATGTTTTTTCACCTTTTCGAATTTTGTTCTAGAATTACAAAAATGTCCCCGTTTCAAAAAATTATTCATGATTTTCGAAAATGTTACAGTTATCTAAAAAATTGTTAGCGGTTTTAAAAAGTTGTCCCTGTTTTGAAAAAAAATCACTAATTAAAAAAATGTTCAGGAATTTTGAATAATATTCACGTTATCAAAATTGTTCTGAAATTTGAAAAAATGTTCTCAAATTTTACGAAAACGTGAACATTTTTCGAATTTTCAAACAAAACTCGAAAAATGGAACATCTTTTAAAATTCTGAAAATTTATTTAAAACTCAAACACTTTTTGCGCCCAAAAACTCTGCTGATTATCTCAACAACACTCAATAGTTGGACTGGTTACCTTGATGCATCCACAAGCAGTAGGTCAGTGGTTCGAATCCTAGCTCGCGCGGCTCATTTATATTTGCGCATTTTCCGCCCAACAGCTTGCTTCAGTTCAATTCGAATGGGCCGGCCCAGTCGGGCGCGCCCTGTGCGAAGGGACGCCTATTTGCCGCAGGCACAGACGGGTCTCCCGATTGGGCCAGCCCATGTGGCTAGCGACCAACCAGTACAGAATGGAACTGTAGCGGTCGAAAAAAAGATGCGCCCCACAAGGTTCGAACCAAAGACCGGGCGATTCACAAGAAGTATCGCTACCCTGAGCTAGCGACCTACTTGAGTTATCATGCAGCACACGTGATTAAGAACCAAACCAAGCGCACGTCCGAACTTTTTAAAATTTTGAACACCAAACATTATTTTGAAAAAAAACATGAATATTGTATGAAACTACGAACACTTTTTGAAATTGTGAATAAAATTTTAAAAACACAAACATTTCAAAAAATGCAAACAATTTTTGGAACGGGAACATTTTTTTAAACTCAACCAAAAAATTGAAAACATGAACATTTTTTGAAACTCCAGAACAAATTTGAAAATGGGAACGTTTTTTGAAATTTCCGAACAAAATTTGAAAACATGAAAATTTTAAGAAAAATGTGTGAATACTTTTTGAAACTCCCGAACAAAATTTGAAACATGATTTTCTTGAAATTTATGAACAATTTTTTAAATTCCAGAACAAAATTTAAAAACACGAACATTTTTTTTAAAATTTCGAACAAATTTTGAAATGGTGACATTTTTTTAAACTCCCGAACAAAATTTGAAAACGCGAATATTTTTTAAAAATTTGGGAAAAAAATTTCAAATGGGAAGGCTTTTTTGAAATCCTGAGGAAATTTTGAAAAGTTGTGAAATTTTGAACTAACACATGAACTACAGAAAGAAAAACGAAAAAAAGAAAAGAAACAGAAAAACAGAAACAAAAAATGAAAAACAGAAAGAAACAAAAAGCCAGACCAAAAACGGTTCAGGAACATTCTTGAAGGTTCCCAAAACCGGTAGAAACCAGGGGTGGAACCTTCCAGAAGGTTCCCGAAACCAGATGCGATTTACGCGTTAGCTATCTTAGATGGGCCGGCCCAATCGTTCGCTTAGCGTCGTCGCTCTATGCGTTACTTTGACCCTGCGGAAGCTCCACCGTGAGAGTGACGCTCGCTGTGCACGAATATTATTTCTCGCATTACGCGAGCGCTACGGAACTCTCGCTGCGAGCTCCATCGGTAACGGGCCAGCCCACTCACGCACACTAAACACGAAAATAGTGGAAAAAGGGAGCGTCGCGGGGGGAGGGCGATTCGTACCGTGGTTGCAAAGATAGTTTTCACCGGTGCTATCCACCAGGCTAGGTTCTGGATTCTGATTATATAATAGGGTGGGATGTAGTTGAGGCGAAGTTAGCCCGAGTTTCATTGCTTTTGTTTTTTTTTCTTTTTTTTTTGTTTTTTGACAGGGTTTTCTTCGTTTTTTGTTTTGTTTTCTTTTTTCTTCTCCATTTTTTTCGTTTTTCTTCTCCATTTTTTTAATAAGTGATCAACATTTTTTGTATACACATTCAACATTGTCCGAACGCTTATTCAACATTTTTCAAATACTTGTTCAACGTTTTAATAATTATTTCAACATTTTTATAATACATGTTCAACATTTTTCAAATACTCGTTCAACTTTTTTAAATACATATTCAACATTTTCCAAATACCTATTCAACATTATTAATACTTATTCAACATTTTTCAAAAACTCGTTCAACATTTTTAAATACTTATTCAACCTTTTACAAATACCAGTTCAACATTTTTAAAGCTTATTCAACATTTTCAAATACTCGTTGAACATTTTCAAATAGTCGTTCAACATTGTTTTAATACTTATTCAACCTTTTTTTTCAAATACTTGTTCAACATTTTTCAAATACTCGTTCAACATTTTTAATACTTATTCAGCGCGAGGGTTTTTTGAGGAATAGGCGCGCCCCTCGCTGTGTCCAACGGGCGCCCCTATGTCTTATAACGAGACCTAGGGAAGCCTCGCCTGAAGGCAAGCCCGAGATGGGCCGGCCCAGGCGCACTGTGGGTCACAGCCTCGTTTTTTTTGTCTTTTCACGTTTTTTGCTTTTTTTTATTTCTTCCAAATATTCTAAATAAATTTATTACAAAAGCACTATATATAAAATATTTGAAAAAAAATGTTAACCAAGCATTTAAAAAATATTAAATGTGTGTAAAGAAAATGTATCTCATATATACAAAACAATATACAATGGGTATGAAAAATTGATTATGTATTTAAAGAATGTTAATCATGCATTTGAAAAAATATTAAACAAGTATTTCAAAAAGTTAGATGTGTATACAAAAAATGTTGACCTTGTATTCAGAAAATGTTAATCTTGTATTTTAAAAATTTTAATCAAGCATTTCAAAATTGTGAAATGTGTATAGAAAAATTGTTGACCATGTATTAAAAAAGGTCAATCTTGTATTTAATAAAAAGTTAAACGTGTATTAGAAAAAATTATTAGATATATACAAAAAATGTATAATGTGTATGGCAAAAAGTAGACATTAAAAATATAAGTTTTCAAAAAATGTTAATCATGTAAAAAATGTTGAACGTGTATATATAAAATGTTCGCGGTGTATGCGAAATATGTTGAATGTGTACTGAAAATAGTTGACATGTGTTGAATAAAAAAAACCGATGATAATTGACAAAATAAGAAAAACAAAGAAACCCATTAAAGACAAAAAGAAAAAAAAATAACAAAATAAAAAACTGAAGATTGCGAAAGAATGAAAACAGAGAAAAACTATGAAAACAAAACAAAGAAAACAGACGAAACACTAAAAAAGAAACAAAGGAAAACGAAGAGTCTCTACTAATTTAAAAAAACGTAAGGTTCCGTCTCCCCCTTACGTCACCCGAATCGTCAATCCCTCCACCCACCCAATCGCGTTCTCCCCACGTTGGTTTTCCGCGGGAAAAAATTCTGTACGTGAGTCAAACGCTCTCTCTCTCTCTCTCGAACCCACACCAATCGGCTCCCTGGCTCTACCCCTTCCGATCTGGTCGTCGCCGCCACAATCTCGGCACCGAATCCGGCGCCCCCCCCCCCCCCCCCCCCCCTTGCTTCCAATCCTGTGAGCTGCAGGGGAGATCGGCCTCCCAAATCCGCCACCACCGATGCCGCTCGGTTCCCGTCCGCAGTGGCGGAACTAGCACCGGATTACACCTAGGGCTAAGCTAGTTTAAGTGATGTACTTTAGTTGTTTGTCATATTTTGTGAGAAGGAATTGCAAAGGCAATTGTTGCTAGGCCTAGGGCTATAGCCCCAATTGCCCTAGGCCTGTCTCCGCCACTGCCCGTCCGGAACCTGCCACTTACGACGGACCGAGGCCGCCGAAGCCGGCGACAAAAGGATTCGAAGCAGCCGCCCGGAGCTACTTCGCCCTCGACGTTGAGGAGGGCGTGGGCCTGAGCTCCTGGCCTCCCAGGGCCCGCCGCCGCTGGGCTCGTACATGGCACCGATCCGGTTACTGGCCACTGCATCCTCTCAGTTCGTGCTCCCCCTACCTCATCTTCCTTTGTTTTTGTTCTGCAGGTTCTTGAGGTCAGGTGCGGGCGTGCGGCAACTAGCGACTCGGAGAGGAGCTTTGGCGGTAAGGACTATACAGCTTAGTTTCTCCTGGGATCACGTGCTCCGAACGTCCATTGAGTTTCCGAGAAAAGTCTCGGCCTCCAGGTTTATCTACACATCCACGTAATAAGGCAACTGTGTAACAATTATCAAGCGTGGTTGAGAAGAAGAGAATACACAAGATCAATTTATTTTCATGGGTAGGAAAGTAATAATCAATCTCTAAAAAAAATAAAGTAATGATCAATTCCTCAAAATGCAGGCCGAGGCTAGGAGCTTGTACATGGGTTCCTGGAGGCCGTACTAATGTAGAAGATAGCAAGCCGTCGATTGCTGCAACAGGGCGGCAGGGAAGATCGAAGTCAGCCCACGGTTGTCAAGGCAACGGTAACCTTCTAAAGGACCTTCCTATAGTCTCCTGCCAATGCCGGATTAGATCGAGGTCGCGGTGGATTGGGTGAATCGCGCGTACCTAGGGCTGAACCCAGAACGCTGGGAGGGATCGCCTCATGACGCTCGGAGAACTCGTCACACTCGGCAGCCCCAAGCAGCGGTCCAAAACATATTCAAGTTCCATGGATCAAGAAGGTATAGCAATAGTACTGTCACACCTGTACAACTACTTACAGAGCAATCATGTGGTGGAACAATTTTTCATTGCAGTTTTGCCAGAACTGATGCTAAGTCATGGCAGGTTGTTTCTGGCGGTAGTGTTTTCATTTGATATCATTGATATTTTATTTACTGAATAACCTTCCAAGAATCACATAAGCATATGGTCTTATCATGTCATAGTGCAGCTGAACCTGAGCGTAATTGCAGGCTATAGCTCTTTATTATCTATATATATTGAATGACTGAATGGTGACACTATTGAACTCGTCAGTTCTTCACCACATTGTTTGTTTCGATATTCTATATTACCGGGATTAAGTTGCCTAGATTCGGAAGTTACTTTAATAGTTTGGGTGGCGTAATACTTCCTGTATGGAGCATAGTACAAGAGCAATAACTAATTAAATTTGTGTTTTGTTAGATCTTCGCGTTCTCTTGCTGCACGTAGCTGTCTCATTTCATATATACCTAGCTACATTTTACGTCATATAGGATGCAGTTTCGGTTAGTAAAAGGAGGCCTTATAGTCAAAGACAATATTTTCTAAGTTCTAGCCAACTTTGCTGCTAATGAGAATCATCGACAAGTTGCATTTTTCCTTGTGGGTATTAGGAACTATTCAATACTTTTTTTAATATGCTCAAGTAACTTTCTAGCATCACCAGAGTCATCTTATCTTATGAAGTGCTTCAAACTTTGCATGTATTCTTGAGAATTATATTAAGGACCTGACACTTGGAATCTGATCTATCTCTGTATCTCCAAGTAGCATAGGAGCGATTTTACAGACTGAAGATAACAAAGTGTATAGGTCCATTCTTACAAGTTGATTTTCCTTCTCTTGAAAACCAACCCTGTAATTTTGTATTTGGGAAATACACTGTTTGCTTGATTGACAAGTATGCAATAGCACAGCTCTTCGAATTTAATAAGACAAGCTATAATTTCTCAAGCTGAATCTTTCTCGTAGAAAATTAAATTTCCAACATGAAATAGCTGCAATTGGTGTGGGCAAACATTTTATGTTACGAATTCTTTTGCTTCCAATATTTGTAATTAAGTGGTATTAACAGGTGCACAATTACTAGAGAGGTGGGGGGGGGGGGGGGGGTAGTTATTGAATATGCATGAGGATCATAAGTATATGTTTGACACGGTTGATGTTGAACCACTGGAATTTGTATGTCCAACACGATTGATGTTTGAACCACTAGAATTTGTATCCCCATTGCAGCGCACGGGCACTTAGCTAGTAAAAGCAAAAAAAATTAAATCCAAGAAAGAAACAAATAAAAATGAAACAAAACAAAAAACGATGAAAACCGAGAAAGAAACGAAGAAAACCAAGAAAATCAAAGAAAAAATAAATGAAAGAAAAAACCAGTGAAAACCAATAAAGAAACGAAGAAAACCGATGAAAAACAATAAAAAAAATGGAGAAAAAACAAAAGAAAATAGAAAACCAGTGAAGAAATAGAGAAAATCGATAGAAAAAACTAACAAAAAACAAAATAAGCGAATGCAATGAGCGACAGCATGTGAGTGAACGAACGCATGGAAAAAGGCTGGCCCAGTACTATAGCGCACAGGGAAAAGTTTAAGACGAGACGGTAGGTACTCTCGCTCTAAGCGAGATATATGGTTTGCGGCGTCCAACAGGGACAAGACCGACAGGGGCAGTTCCACTAGGCCGGCCCATCAGCGGCTCTGTAGCATTCGGGCTTATTGTAGCACAAGGGGGTACTGTAGCACAAGGTTCAAGAAATTGTGACAAAGTTTTGCATAAAGTGAATATTTTTTGAAATCATGAACAATTTTTTGATATTTTTGACTATTTCTTGAAAATTGTTAAAAAATTCCAAACAATTTGTAAAAAAAAGAACAACTTTTGAAAATTTTGAAAAATAATTAAAAACACGAATAGATATTAAAGGCGTGAAGCTAAATTTTAAAATTCGATACATTTGTTGAAAAATTTTAAAAACTGAAAATATGATTTATTTTTTGAAGATTTTGAACATCTTTTAAAAAAGTGAAGAATTTTGAAATTCTGAACATTCTTTAAGAACACGACAGTTTTCAAAAAGTGTGAACAAATTTTTGAATTCCGAACATTTCATGAAAAGCGAACAATTTTGAAGTTTCGATTTTTTTTACAAATATTGTGAATTTGCGAAAAAAATATAATTCAGGAACCTTCTAGAAGTTTTCCAAATCCGGTAGAAAACCCTAAAAAGAACTACGCTATGCTAGCGAAATGGGCCGGCCCACAAAGATTGATCGCCTCACTCGCGTGTGCGAGCATCCAATAGGAATTTCTAAATACCAGTCTGAGGAATGAGGTTTCGACCAATGATTCACACATATGCAAAGCCAAGTCCACACAAAATATGAATTTTGTGAAAGCGTGAAAACGCGAGGACATGCAAAGTTACACACAGAGCTGAAGTTGTCAGATCCGTTGGACATCAGGCTATACCACATGCGAAGCATATTTTACACCAGTATGCCATAGGTGTAAAGTGCATTAGCATTGACTAGATTATTGACTCTAGTGCAAGTGGGAGTCTGTAGGAGATATGCCCTAGAGGCAATAATAAATGTTATTGATTATCTCCCTGTTCATAATTATGTTTATGTTCCATGCTATAACTGCAATGATTCTCGAGTCTACAAATAAAACGAGGCTTGGAGGGAAACTCATGTGCACGTGTGGGATAATAAACGGTAAAATGTATTCCTAGTCAAGCCTCTATGACTGGCTCAAGTATTGCATGATGATCTTGTTTTCCTGATCATGGGCATGACTATGCCGGCAATTTTGAGGGCACAATTGTTGGTAGAACACTTGTGTTGAATCGACCCAAAATTGATGTTATGCTATGAGATACATTCGTCATAAGTTAATGGTTAATAACACAGGAAGTTAATGTTTGCATAATTCCTTAGACCATGAGAGTATCGAGTTTCTTCATGCTTGCTTCATGAACTTTGGGGTTTGTTAAACGTCATCCGTAAATGGGTGGCTATTACGGCGGCTTACGGGTTCATGGAAAAGTATGTCAAGTAACTTGATAGCTCAAGATTGGGATTTGCTCCTCCGACGATGGAGAGATATCTCTGGGCCCTCTCGGTGTTACGGTATCCATCATCGTCTGGCCAGACACAGGGTGATTTGATCACAGGGATGCCGGAACACGGGAACGAGAAAAGAGAACAATACCGGCAACGAGGTAACTGGCATAGTGGACAAGTTGTTGATCCACGGGGATGCCAACGTGTCTCACCTCGGGTATTTGTAACATATCGCATAGCAACAGGAATAGCACACGGCAACTGGAGGTTCACTCGAATATTCATTCGTGTGGGTATAGGGGTCAATATGGGTGTCCACGGCTCCGATGTTGATCATTGATCGGAAGGGGTTCCGGGTCATGTCTATGCTTCACCGAACCTATAGGGTCACACGCTTAAGGGTCATCTATCTGCTGAATACTAGATGAGGAGTCCGAGAGAAAGTCACTGGAAAAGTTTCGGAGACAACGGAAAAGTTCCGGAGAGAACACCGAAAAAGTTTCGGTAAAACCGAAAAGTTGTTTCGGATAAAACCATTGATCCAAAAAGGTTTCGGCAAGCACCGGGAATGTTTTGGAGGTTGCCAGATTGGTCTGGTAATTTCTGGAATTTTTTCGGAGAAAAAACCGAAAAAGGTTTTCGGAGCTGCCGGAATTGTTTACCGGGTAAACGAAGATGGTTTTAAATTAAACCACCATACCGGAAATGTTCCGGAGCGGGTCCAGATAATTTTAGAGGGTGCCGGAAATGTTCTGGGACCTTCCGGAATTTTTCAGAAGAAATAGTTTCAGAAAACATCTTGTCCCAGCGAGAGGGGACAAGATCCCACGGATCGTGGGGGCTGTTTTTGGGCTGTTTTTGGGGGCGCCCCCTTTAGGGGACAGCCCCCTTGTGGCTGGACAAAGTGTTGGGGGGGGGCCCCATGGTGGGGGGCAGCCCCCACAAATGGTGGAGAGTGTTGGGAGGAAGGTGGGGCCCCATGGGGGAACACCATGGACAAGGGAACATGTTTTCTCCATGTTTGATGGGAACATGTTTCCTTGTTTGGTGGGTGCTTGTTTTGTGGGCTGAAATTTCAGCCCCCCCCCCCTCACCCCTTCCACCACTATATAAGGAGGTGGAGAGGAGCTCTCCATCCCCACTCCAACTCTCTCACACAAGCCATGCATGATCTGGCATTCTCTCTCCCTCCCACGAAATAGTTTCGTAGTGCCGAAAGGCTGTCTGGGTTCCGGTGGGAACTAGTTCTGGACGGTGAAGCCCTGCCGGATAGATGACACCGTATGTGTGCAACTCTGTAGAGAGATCGTAGTTTCGGTCTTAGTTCGAGAGTGCCTCCCGAAGGGCTGTCCGTGTGACCGTCCGAGTTTTGGAGGTCCTCCCGAAGGGCTGTCCGAGTGACAGTCCGAGTTTCGGAGGTCCTCCCGAAGGGCTGTCCGCGACACCGTCCGGGGGACTGTGTGACCGCCTCCCGGAGGGCTGTCCGCGGGGCAGATGAGGGTATACATCCTCACGGTTGGGAGGTTGTAAAATCCTAGCTGCGGGGATCTGCACCGCCGTTCGTCATCGACTCTACTTCCGCTGCGCTACGAGTCGGTAACGAAAATGATCAAACCTTGTATGCAGTCTCCATAGTGGTCCTGGGCTGGTGCGTAGGTCGAATTTTTTTTGTTTTCTGCTGCGTTACCCTACAGTGGCATCAAGAGCCGTGCTATGCGTAGATGCAGGTTGCGATCTAGAATACATAGAGATGTATGGGTGTTGCACAATATAATTAGGTAGTAGATGAGATCTATTGCTGAAAATTATTTGTGCGGGTAGCAGATGAAGTCTGTTACCCGATGTTCTTGTTGCTTCCCTCGAATTTGCATATTTCTGATCTTGATAACAGTATGGTGGAGTTTCAATGTTCTGGCAATCCGCGATCCTGATTGATCAACGAAGTGCTAACAGTTCATTGAATTCCACCGTAGTTAAAAAGAAAGATGAAATTTTGCAGACGAAAGGGCAATGCAGATGTGATCTGCACGGGGGTCACGCATATGACGAAGTTTAGTATGGGGCTCGAGATTTTATTATCTCGTGTTTCATACACCCTGGAATGTTAATCTAGCGACTTGGATTATCATGCTTGATGATGGACGTTGGTAGCTTCGGTTTGTTTCGAAACCTTAGAAGCCACGTAAAATAAAATTTTGCATGAACCGATTAGAGGCGTCTAACTTGGTTTTGCAGGATGGTTTGCATGTGCATGTGATGTGGTATAGCAATGATTCATAATAATTTGATTATGTATGAGATGACTATATGATGTAAATTGATTAACATGACCTGCGTGTCATGATTCGGCATGATGGCTGGAGCCATATGATTGCACTTTAATGACCTGCGTGTCAACCTTATGTAATGCACTTATTTTATTAGCTATAGAGATAGCAATATTATCTTGTGCATCGACAAGGTGGTGGCAATCTTCGCGAAGGTGAACACCGACGCGAATGCCGGAGACGAAGAAATGAAAGACTTCTCCGTCAGAAAGGGCTATACCATATCATGCTATTATGAATTGCCTGAGATGTTTATCCCTTATGATGCACCCTTCTTGATTGTGCAGTAGTCGCTTTTTATTAGGGTGATCTCTCACTGAAATATCAAGTAGTTAGTGTTCTCCCAAGTGTAGCACCGTCACGGCACCTAACTTTTCGGGGCATTGCATGATCTCCATGGGTGCGAACGATTAGGGATGTGTGAGGCGGGTGAGTTGAGACCTCGCAGCGAGATCACTTGGTTGTCTTGACGTTCAGGCATGAAAGTCATGAGCTCGGAACACACGCATCGAAAGATGAACAAGAATCGCATAGAGATGTGATCGGCAAGTTTGCCTACCGATTGAAGTTCACGCCATGGGTGTTCATCTCGAACCGTGACGTTGAATGGATATGCGGGTCTTGAATCACTCACAATCAATTATGAGAGATATTGATTTGAGTGGGAGCGCACTATAGAATTAACTTGTTTAATTCTCAGTGCAATTAATTTTGAACACTGTCTAAGTGTGGTTTGCATAATAGTTGTAGAATAATGGCTCGCGTTTCCACCTTCCCTATTAAAATTGAATAGCTGTTAAACATCTGGTTAAAACTTTACGGTTGGTAACGTAATGTGAGGATTGTCCTCTAGAGTGCCGAGAAGGAATTTGTCCTCTCGCATACTTTCGGTATTCTCACGCTAATGCTATGGATCATGTGACTCTCGTCCTTCGATCAAAAAGCTAGAATTCCTTTTCAGTCAAAGTGCAATATGTTTGCTTCCATGAGACCCGAACTTCGAAAGTTTGGATAGTTATGTGATATTCATGGAATCTGAAAATCATCTTCAGAGACAGACAAAGGCTAATAGATATGAGATATCCAAAGCAATATTTGTTTGCAAACTATTAGTAAAGGTGTTTACTATGCATAAGACTGATAAGAGAGGGATCCAGGAGAACGCCTGTCATATGATGAAAGGTGAATAAAACAACAACTTAAAGAGAAAGGAAGTGTCCGAAGGGTGTTAGTAAGATTTTCACGCCTAGGAAGTCCAGGGCTAACGCCACTCTTAAGTTGGGTGCTTCTTCTGAGAGTAGGAGAATTACTGAAAGTTAAACTGTTAGAAGTATAATGGCAATAGGAAAGAAGACTGGAATATCCAGCTCATGTATGAATGTCATACAAGTTTTTGATGTATAAAAGTCTGGTCAAAGATATAGTTCTTGAAAATTATGGTTAAACATGTTAATCACTAATTCTTGGGTATTGTGAGTTAATCACAAAGATACCCGCTCGATTGCATTCTGTTGCAACTCGATGTAAGAACTACTATGGCCTGAAAGACTAGCCAGGAATGAGGTTTAGATACACACAGGGAACATAGTAAATGTTACTATACCTTCCATTAGTGTATTCCCTATGTATTTACTTTCATAATTCATTTTAGAGTTTTACACTCTTGCCCATTGCATAAAGTATCTTGCAAGAAGGTTATTCATAAGAGAACTTTTGATGTTCGATGTTATGAATAACATAAGGGCCATACTTTCATTATGAATGAGATGTATGTTATGAATATTGATATTAATACATTACCTCTGTATTTACTTTCATAATTCATTTAGAGTTTCATACACTCTTGCCCATTGCATAAAGTATCTTGCAAGAAGGTTATTCATAAGAGAACTTTTGATGTTCGATGTTATGAATAACATAAGGGCCATACTTTCATTATGAATGAGATGTATGTTATGAATATTGATATTAATACATTACCTCTGTATTTACTTTCATAATTCATTTAGAGTTTCATACACTCTTGCCCATTGCATAAAGTATCTTGCAAGAAGGTTATTCATAAGAGAACTTTTGATGTTCGGTGTTATGAATAACATGAAGGGCCATGCTTCCATACAGGATGGGATGTATGCTATGAATATTGATGGTAATATGATACATCCATAATACCGACGCTAAATGTCGCAAGACTAAAAGAATACCACACAAGTGTGGCACTGCATTTGGTCACATTGGAGAAACCCGCATGGAAAATTCCATTATGATGGATTTTGAAGTCGTTTGATTTTGAATCATCTGACACTTGCAACTTTCCTCTGAAAAGTGAAGTGACTGAAATACCGTTCACAGGCCATAAGGAACGAGCAAAGAACATATTGGTGATCATACATTATGATGTGTGTAGTCCAATAAATGTTGTTGCAAGTAGTGGATTTATCTATCTTCAGAAATGACTCAAGTAGATATATGGATATTTACTTGATGAGACGTAAGTCTGGATTTTTTGAAATCATTCGAAAGGTTTTCAATACGAAGAAGAAAATATTGTAACAAGAAAATTATGTTTCTACAATTCGATTGCAGAAAGGAATATTTGAGTTACAAGTTTAGCGAATGTCTGATGAGTTGTGAAAGGGGTTTCATAACTTGCACCTCCCGGAA
The DNA here is from genome assembly GCA_039707655.1 of Elymus sibiricus. NCBI lineage: Eukaryota > Viridiplantae > Streptophyta > Magnoliopsida > Poales > Poaceae > Elymus > Elymus sibiricus. The sequence goes on from CM077666.1 coordinate 32,700,863, forward strand.
CACCACTACAAGTGGAGAGTCCGTGTAGATGTAATCGAACCATTTATGACATGGTAAGATCAAAGATGACATAAATAAAATTGCCATTATCCCTTTTAATGTGATGCTTTAGAGACTGCGGCTTTTTACACTGAAAAGAGATCCATCAGGTCTGTTGAAATGACGCCATGGTATGGTACGCCCAACCATGTTATATCTTTTCTTAACATTTGGAATATGGGGCTTGTGTAAAAGGTTACAAACCTATTCCAAATCAGACAAGTGCTACTTTGTAGGTTATCCCAAGTCATTGGGTATTCCCCCACCACTATACCGAGGCAAATAGGTTTGCCACAAAGAACGGTATGCTTTTTAAAGAAAATGGTTCTTTCAAAAAGGTGAGTGGGAGAACAGTGCAACTCGACGAGATAAACAATATCTTCGTCATCAGCTCAAAGGAAAGGAACCTTGGAAGTGATTCCGGAGTTTCCTACTGCGACTGATACGAAAGTCTCTACAATAAAATGTATGGACTTCGGTCGAACTTGCAGCTGAACCACGTAGGCAAAGCTCGTGCAAACCTATCAGGTGCGCAAACGAGATATTGTTGTTAGACAACAGTATACCTATGATTCACAAGGAAGCATTGATGGGCCCTGACTCCGGAATTGGCTAAATGCCAATACAATCCAAGATAGTTTCCATATAAGTGATTCAAGATTAAGATCTTGATACACCTTTCAGAAGACTTAGAGTCTTACAAATATTTATGGAACTAAAAACTGATACGGATAAAAATGTTTTATCCATAAAGCTCGACTTGTTGAAATAACAAGTTCAAGGAGTTGACTACGATGAGGTTGTTTCACCGTAGCGATGCTTGAAGTCGGTTCGGGTTGAACTAGCAATTAATACATATTTCAATCATGAGATATGAAACATGGATGACAAAGGGACTTCCATCTGATGGAAATGAAACCTAGGACTTATATGTGATACAGTCCAAAGTAATTTGTCGATCCAGAGGATGCTAGTAAGTATGCAAACTTCAGAGTTCCAGCGATGGACAGAAGAGAGCAAAGTGGAGTTGGAATCTTCGTTTTTGATGAAATGGTCAAAAGAGTTTGACTTCATCAAATGGGTATCGAAGATGCTTGTGATTCAAGAAAGTAAGTGGGAGCATAATAATATTTCTAAAAACCGTGCGTACTTGACACATTGTTAATTGGAAATAAATTTCTTGACACGAATTAGGACTTCATTTGAAAATAGTTTTTCGATGAAGTGCTTAGGCTAAAATGGCCTCAATATTAGGCATGATGATCTATGGAGATAGATTTACCTAAATGGGGCTAAGCAATGAATACATATTGACAAGATGCTAAAACTTTTTAGCATTTAAAATGCCAAGGAGTGATTCTTGCGGAAGTCACATGGAAAGAGTTTTTGCAAGACTCGGTGTCCCAAAACACTGATGAGTAAAATACATGATGGAGATTCCACACACTCTTGTGTTTGGATTAATCATGCATTCCATGGTATGTAAAACCAACCAGATATGTCCAATACTCCAAAGTTGTTGCGAGTATAGATACCATAGTGATCAAAGTACTAATCATGGGACAACAGTGAAAGATGTCATTGAGTACTAGAGCAGTACTGATGACATGTTTTCTCGCAAACGGAGATCATGAAGAGTTCGTTGTAAAAGGTTACATCGATACAGTCTTCATCAATGCTCCATGCGATTTTCGATTTAAATTGAGGGTTTTGTGTGATACACAATATGGTGGCACAGTAGTTGGAAATTGTTCCAAACAAGATACTGTGGCGAATTCTATAACAAAGGCTAAGTATGTTGACGCTTGAGAAGCGACAAAGAAGTTGTTGAATCATATAGTTCATTCATGAACTTAGTATGGTTCCAAGAAGGCTTTGGTCTATGGGACACTATAGCAGATAGTTGCTCCATAGCTCAGTCTGAGGAATGAGGTTTCGACCAATGATTCACACATATGCAAAGCCAAGTCCACACAAAATATGAATTTTGTGAAAGCGTGAAAACGCGAGGACATGCAAAGTTACACACAGAGCTGAAGTTGTCAGATCCGTTGGACATCAGGCTATACCACATGCGAAGCATATTTTACACCAGTATGCCATAGGTGTAAAGTGCATTAGCATTGACTAGATTATTGACTCTAGTGCAAGTGGGAGTCTGTAGGAGATATGCCCTAGAGGCAATAATAAATGTTATTGATTATCTCCCTGTTCATAATTATGTTTATGTTCCATGCTATAACTGCAATGATTCTCGAGTCTACAAATAAAACGAGGCTTGGAGGGAAACTCATGTGCACGTGTGGGATAATAAACGGTAAAATGTATTCCTAGTCAAGCCTCTATGACTGGCTCAAGTATTGCATGATGATCCTGTTTTCCTGATCATGGGCATGACTATGCCGGCAATTTTGAGGGCACAATTGTTGGTAGAACACTTGTGTTGAATCGACCCAAAATTGATGTTATGCTATGAGATACATTCGTCATAAGTTAATGGTTAATAACACAGGAAGTTAATGTTTGCATAATTCCTTAGACCATGAGAGTATCGAGTTTCTTCATGCTTGCTTCATGAACTTTGGGGTTTGTTAAACGTCATCCGTAAATGGGTGGCTATTACGGCGGCTTACGGGTTCATGGAAAAGTATGTCAAGTAACTTGATAGCTCAAGATTGGGATTTGCTCCTCCGACGATGGAGAGATATCTCTGGGCCCTCTCGGTGTTACGGTATCCATCATCGTCTGGCCAGACACAGGGTGATTTGATCACAGGGATGCCGGAACACGGGAACGAGAAAAGAGAACAATACCGGCAACGAGGTAACTGGCATAGTGGACAAGTTGTTGATCCACGGGGATGCCAACGTGTCTCACCTCGGGTATTTGTAACATATCGCGTAGCAACAGGAATAGCACACGGCAACTGGAGGTTCACTCGAATATTCATTCGTGTGGGTATAGGGGTCAATATGGGTGTCCACGGCTCCGATGTTGATCATTGATCGGAAGGGGTTCCGGGTCATGTCTATGCTTCACCGAACCTATAGGGTCACACGCTTAAGGGTCATCTATCTGCTGAATACTAGACGAGGAGTCCGAGAGAAAGTCACTGGAAAAGTTTCGGAGACAACGGAAAAAGTTCCGGAGAGAACACCGAAAAAGTTTCGGTAAAACCGAAAAGTTGTTTCGGATAAAACCATTGATCCAAAAAGGTTTTGGCAAGCACCGAGAATGTTTTGGAGGTTGCCAGATTGGTCTGGTAATTTCTGGAATTTTTTCGGAGAAAAAACCGAAAAAGGTTTTCGGAGCTGCCGGAATTGTTTACCGGGTAAACGAAGATGGTTTTAAATTAAACCACCATACCGGAAATGTTCCGGAGCGGGTCCAGATAATTTTAGAGGGTGCCGGAAATGTTCTGGGACCTTCCGGAATTTTTCAGAAGAAATAGTTTCAGAAAACATCTTGTCCCAGCGAGAGGGGACAAGATCCCACGGATCGTGGGGGCTGTTTTTGGGCTGTTTTTGGGGGCGCCCCCTTTAGGGGACAGCCCCCTTGTGGCTGGACAAAGTGTTGGGGGGGCCCCCCATGGTGAGGGGCAGCCCCCACAAATGGTGGAGAGTGTTGGGAGGAAGGTGGGGCCCCATGGGGGAACACCATGGACAAGGGAACATGTTTTCTCCATGTTTGATGGGAACATGTTTCCTTGTTTGGTGGGTGCTTGTTTTGTGGGCTGAAATTTCAGCCCCCCCTCACCCCTTCCACCACTATATAAGGAGGTGGAGAGGAGCTCTCCATCCCCACTCCAACTCTCTCACACAAGCCATGCATGATCTGGCATTCTCTCTCCCTCCCACGAAATAGTTTCGTAGTGCCGAAAGGCTGTCTGGGTTCCGGTGGGAACTAGTTCTTGTAGGGTAACGCAGAAGAAAACAAAAAATTTCCGACCTACGCACCAGCCAGGACCACTATGGAGACTGCATACAAGGTTTGATCATTTTCGTTACCGACTCATAGCGCAGCGGAAGTAGAGTCGATGACGAACGGCGGTGCAGATCCCCGCAGCTAGGATTTTACAACCTCCCAACCGCGAGGATGTATACCCTCATCTGCCCCGCGGACAGCCCTCCGGGAGGCGGTCGCACAGTCCCCCGGACGGTGTCGCGGTCAGCCCTTCGGGAGGACCTCCGAAACTCGGACTGTCACTCGGACAGCCCTTCGGGAGGACCTCCAAAACTCGGACGGTCACACGGACAGCCCTTTGGGAGGCACTCTCGAACTAAGACCGAAACTACGATCTCTCTACAGAGTTGCACACATACGGTATCATCTATCCAGCAGGGCTTCGCCGTCCAGAACTAGTGCCTGTCGGAACCCAGACAGCCTTTCGGCTCTACGAAACTATTTCGCTGGGAGGGAGAGAAGAATGCCAGATCATGCATGGCTTTTTGTATGAGAGCAAGAGTGTGTCTTATGGCAGCCCACACACCTCCTATTTATAGGAAACCCAAGGGGTAGGGTGGTTTTACAAGAAAACCCAAAACCCACATGGAAAGGAGTCCTTCCCAAGGACCTAAAAGGTGAAACCAAGGAACAAGGGGGACTCCATGAAGGAGTCCACCATGTGGCCGGCCACACCCTCATGTGGGGCCCCAAAATTGGCTCCTATCCATCCATGTCATCCCCAAGATCTTTTGGAGCAAAGCCCCAAAAGGTGGCTTTCCAAAAATATCCCAAAAGCACTTTCACTATTCACGACAACATTTTTCAGCGTCTGATTGAACTGAAAATATTCATGTGGGCTTAGAACAATTCTAGTACCCACCAAAATAATTTTCAACGCGAGCCGGAACAATTCCGGTTTAGTGATTTCATCTGCGAAAAGCATCTGAAGCGGTTTCGGCAGCTCCGGAACATTTCCGGTTTTCATCCCGGAAAATTCCAGAAAGTTTCCAGAATGATTCTGGCACCCTCCAAGAATTATCAGGCATGTGCCAAAACCAATTTGACTTTATGGTATCCTCTGAAACAACTTTTCAGTTTCACCGGAACTCATCCGGTGACCTCTCTGCAGAACTTTTCCGCTGTCCGAAACTTTTCCGGCGTCCGAAACTTTTTCGGTGATTTTCTCTCAGACTCCCTGTCTAGTATTCAGCAGATAGATGACCCTTAAGCGTGTGACCCTATAGGTTCGGTGAAGCATAGACATGACCCGGAACCCCTTCCGATCAATGATCAACATCGGAGCCGTGGACACCCATATTGATCCCTATACCCACACGAATGAATATTCGAGTGAACCTCGAGTTGCCGTGTGCTATTTCTGTTGCTTCGCGATATGTTACAAATACCCGAGGTGAGACATGTTGGCATCCCCGTGGATCAACACCTTGTCCACTATGCCAGTTACCTCGTTGCCGGTATTGTTCTCTTTTCTCGTTCCCGTGTTCCGGCATCCCTGTGATCAAATCACCCTGTCTCTGGCCAGACGATGATGGATACCGTAACACCGAGAGGGCCCAGAGATATCTCTCCATCGTCGGAGGAGCAAATCCCAATCTTGAGCTATCAAGTTACTTGACATACTTTTCCATGAACCCGTAAGCCGCCGTAATAGCCACCCATTTACGGATGACGTTTAACAAACCCCAAAGTTCATGAAGCATGCATGAAGAAACTCGATACTCTCATGGTCTAAGGAATTATGCAAACATTAACTTCCTGTGTTATTAACCATTAACTTATGACGAATGTATCTCATAGCATAACATCAATTTGGGTCGATTCAACACAAGTGTTCTACCAACAATTGTGCCCTCAAAATTGCCGGCATAGTCATGCCCATGATCAGGAAAACAGGATCATCATGCAATACTTGAGCCAGTCATAGAGGCTTGACTAGGAATACATTTTACCGTTTATTATCCCACACGTGCACATGAGTTTCCCTCCAAGCCTCGTTTTATTTGTAGACTCGAGAATCATTGCAGTTATAGCATGGAACATAAACAAAATTATGAACAGGGAGATAATCAATAACATTTATTATTGCCTCTAGGGCATATCTCCTACAGACTCCCACTTGCACTAGAGTCAATAATCTAGTCAATGCTAATGCACTTTACACCGATGGCATACTGGTGTAAAATATGCTTCGCATGTGGTATAGCCTGATGTCCAACGGATCTGACAACTTCAGCTCCGTGTGTAACTTTGCATACCCTCGCGTTTTCACGCTTTCACAAAATTCATATTTTGTGTGGACTTGGCTTTGCATATGTGTGAATCATTGGTCGAAACCTGATTCCTCAGACTGAGCTATGGAGCAACTATCTGCTATAGTGTCCCATAGACCAAAGCCTTCTTGGAACCATACTAAGTTCATGAATGAACTATATGATTCAACAACTTCTTTGTCGCTTCTCAAGCGTCAACATACTTAGCCTTTGTTATAGAATTCGCCACAGTATCTTGTTTGGAACAATTTCCAACTACCGTGCCACCATATTGTGTATCACACAAAACCCTCAATTTAAATCGAAAATCGCATGGAGCATTGATGAAGACTGTATCGATGTAACCTTTTACAACGAACTCTTCATGATCTCCGTTTGCGAGAAAACATGTCATCAGTACTGCTCTAGTACTCAATGACATCTTTCACTGTTGTCCCATGATCAGTACTTTGATCACTTTGGTATCTATACTCGCAACAACTTTGGAGTATTGGACATATCTGGTTGGTTTTACATACCATGGAATACATGATTAATCCAAACACAAGAGTGTGTGGAATCTCCATTATGTATTTTACTCATCAGTGTTTTGGGACACCGAGTCTTGCAAAAACTCTTTCCATGTGACTTCGGCAAGAATCACTCCTTGGCGTTTTAAATGCTAAAAAGTTTTAGCATCTTGTCAATATGTATTCATTGCTTAGCCCCATTTAGGTAAATCTATCTCCATAGATCATCATGCCTAATATTGAGGCCATTTTAGCCTAAGCACTTCATCGAAAAACTATTTTCAAATGAAGTCCTAATTCGTGTCAAGAAATTTATTTCCAATTAACAATGTGTCAAGTACACACGGTTTTTAGAAATATTATTATGCTCCCACTTACTTTCTTGAATCACAAGCATCTTCGATACCCATTTGATGAAGTCAAACTCTTTTGACCATTTCATCAAAAACGAAGATTCCAACTCCACTTTGCTCTCTTCTGTCCATCGCTGGAACTCTGAAGTTTGCATACTTACTAGCATCCTCTGGATCGACAAATTACTTTGGACTGTATCACATATAAGTCCTAGGTTTCATTTCCATCAGATGGAAGTCCCTTTGTCATCCATGTTTCATATCTCATGATTGAAATATGTATTAATTGCTAGTTCAACCCGAACCGACTTCAAGCATCGCTACGGTGAAACAACCTCATCGCAGTCAACTCCTTGAACTTGTTATTTCAACAAGTCGAGCTTTATGGATAAAACATTTTTATCTGTATCAGTTTTTAGTTCCATAAATATTCGTTTAGACTCTAAGTCTTCCGAAAGGTGTATCAAGGTTTTAATCTTGAAACATTTATATGGAAACTATCTCGGATTGTATTGGCATTTAGCCAATTCCGGAGTCCGGGCCCATCAACGCTTCCTTGTGTATCGTAGGTATACTGTTGTCCAACAACAATATCTCGTTTGCGCACCTGAGAGGTTTGCACGAGCCTTGCCTACGGGGTTCAGCTGCAAGTTCGACTGAAGTCCATACATTTTATTGTAGAGACTTCCGTATCAGTCGTAGTAGGAAACTCCGGAATCACTTCCAAGGTTTCTTTCCTTTGATCTCATGACGAAGATACTGGTTATCTCGTCGAGTTGCACTGTCCTCCCACTCACCTTTTGAAAGAACTATTATCTTAAAAAAGCATACCGTTCTTTGTGGCAAACCTATTTGCCTCGGTATAGTGGTGGGGGAATACCCAATGACTTGGGATAACCTACAAAGTAGCACTTGTCTGATTTGGAATAGGTTTGTAACCTTTTACACAAGCCCCATATTCCAAATGTTAAGAAAAGATATAACATGGTTGGGCGTACCATACCATGACGTCATTTCAACAGACCCGATGGAGCTCTTTTCAGTGTAAAAGCCGCAGTCTCTAAAGCATCACTTTAAAAGGGATAATGGCAAATTTATTTATGTCATCTTTGATCTTACCATGTCATAAATGGTTCGATTACATCTACATGGACTCTCCTCTTGTAGTGGTGTTCCGGGAGGTGCAAGTTATGAAACCCCTTTCACAACTCATCAGACATTCGCTAAACTTGTAACTCAAATATTCCTTTCTGCAATCGAATTGTAGAAACATAATTTTCTTGTTACAATATTTTCTTCTTCGTATCGAAAACCTTTCGAATGATTTCAAAAAATCCAGACTTACGTCTCATCAAGTAAATATCCATATATCTACTTGAGTCATTTCTGAAGATAGATAAATCCACTACTTGCAACAACATTTATTGGACTACACACATCATAATGTATGATCACCAATATGTTCTTTGCTCGTTCCTTATGGCCTGTGAACGGTATTTCAGTCACTTCACTTTTCAGAGGAAAGTTGCAAGTGTCAGATGATTCAAAATCAAACGACTTCAAAATCCATCATAATGGAATTTTCCATGCGGGTTTCTCCAATGTGACCAAATGCAGTGCCACACTTGTGTGGTATTCTTTTAGTCTTGCGACATTTAGCGTCAGTGTTATGGATGTATCATATTACCATCAATATTCATAGCATACATCCCATCCTGTATGGAAGCATGGCCCTTCATGTTATTCATAACACCGAACATCAAAAGTTCTCTTATGAATAACCTTCTTGCAAAATACCTTATGCAATGGGCAAGAGTGTAAAACTCTAAAATGAATTATGAAAGTAAATACATAGGGAATACACTAATGGAAGGTATAGTAACATTTACTATGTTCCCTGTGTGTATCTAAACCTCATTCCTGGCTAGTCTTTCAGGCCATAGTAGTTCTTACATCGAGTTGCAACAGAATGCAATCGAGCGGGTATCTTTGTGATTAACTCACAATACCCAAGAATTAGTGATTAACATGTTTAACCATAATTTTCAAGAACTATATCTTTGACCAGCCTTTTATACATCAAAAATTTGTATGACATTCATACATGAGCTGGATATTCCAGTCTTCTTTCCTTTTGCCTTTATACTTCTAACAGTTTAACTTTCAGTATTTCTCCTACTCTCAGAAGAAGCACCCAACTTAAGAGTGGCGTTAGCCCCGGACTTCCTAGGCGTGAAAGTCTTACTAACACCCTTCAGACACTTCCTTTCTCTTTAAGTTGTTGTTTTATTCACCTTTCATCATATGACAGGCGTTCTCCTGGATCCCTCTCTTATCAGTCTTATGCATAGTAAACTCCTTTACTAATAGTTTGCAAACAAACATTGCTTTGGATATCTCATATCTTTTAGCCTTTGTCTATCTCTCAAAATAATTTTCAGATTCCATGAATATCACATAACTATCCAAACTTTCGAAGTTCGGGTCTCATGGAAGCAAACATATTGTATTTGTTTGAAAAAGAATTCTAGCTTTTGGATCCAAGGACGAGAGTCACATGATCCATAGCATTAGCGGGAGAATACCAAAAGCATGCGATAGGACAAAGTCCTTCTCGGCACTCTTGAGGACAATCCTCACATTACGTTACCAACCGTAAAGTTTTAACCAGATTTTTAACAGCTATTCAATTTTAACAGGGAAGGTGGAAACGCGAGCCATTATTCTACAACTATTATGCAAACCACACTTAGACAGTGTTCAAAATTAATTGCACTGAGAATTAAACAAGTTAATTCTATAGTGCGCTCCCACTCAAATCAATATCTCTCATAATTGATTGTGAGTGATTCAAGACCCGCATATCCATTCAACGTCACGGTTCGAGATGAACACCCATGGCGTGAACTTCAATCGGTAGGCAAACTTGCCGATCACATCTCTATGCGATTCTTGTTCATCTTTCGATGCGTGTGTTCCGAGCTCATGACTTTCATGCCTGAACGTCAAGACAACCAAGTGATCTCGCAGCGAGGTCTCAACTCACCCGCCTCACACATCCCTAATCGTTGGCACCCATGGAGATCATGCAATGCCCCGAAAAGTTAGGTGCCGTGACGGTGCTACACTTGGGAGAACACTAACTACTTGATATTTCAGTGAGAGATCACCCTAATAAAAAGCGACTACTGCGCAATCAAGAAGGGTGCATCATAAGGGATAAACATCTCAGGCAATTCATAATAGCATGATATGGTATAGCCCTTTCTGACGGAGAAGTCTTTCATTTCTTCGTCTCCGGCATTCGCGTCGGTGTTCACCTTCGCGAAGATTGCCACCACCTTGTCGATGCACAAGATAATATTGCTATCTCTATAGCTAATAAAATAAGTGCATTACATAAGGTTGACACGCAGGTCATTAAAGTGCAATCATATGGCTCCAGCCATCATGCCGAATCATGACACGCAGGTCATGTTAATCAATTTACATCATATAGTCATCTCATACATAATCAAATTATTATGAACACTGCTATACCACATCACATGCACATGCAAACCATCCTGCAAAACCAAGTTAGACGCCTCTAATCAGTTCATGCGAAATTTTATTTTACGTGGCTTCTAAGGTTTCGAAACAAACCGAAGCTACCAACGTCCATCATCAAGCATGATAACCCAAGTCGCTAGATTAACATTCCAGGGTGTATGAAACACGAGATAATAAAATCTCGAGCCCCATACTAAACTTCGTCATACGCGTGACCCCCGTGCAGATCACATCTGCATTGCCCTTTCGTCTGCAAAATTTCATCTTTCTTTTTAACTACGGTGGAATTCAATGAACTGTTAGCACTTCGTTGATCAATCAGGATCGCGGATTGCCAGAACATTGAAACTCCACCATACTGTTATCAAGATCAGAAATATGCAAATTCGAGGGAAGCAACAAGAACATCGGGTAACAGACTTCATCTGCTACCCGCACAAATTTTTTCCAGCAATAGATCTCATCTACTACCTAATTATATTGTGCAACACCCATACATCTCTATGTATTCTAGATCGCAACGTGCATCTACGCATAGCACGGCTCTTGATGCCACTGTAGGGTAACGCAGAAGAAAACAAAAAATTTCCGACCTACGCACCAGCCCAGGACCACTATGGAGACTGCATACAAGGTTTGATCATTTTCGTTACCGACTCGTAGCGCAGCGGAAGTAGAGTCGATGACGAACGGCGGTGCAGATCCCCGCAGCTAGGATTTTACAACCTCCCAACCGTGAGGATGTATACCCTCATCTGCCCCGCGGACAGCCCTCCGGGAGGCGGTCGCACAGTCCCCCGGACGGTGTCGCGGACAGCCCTTCGGGAGGACCTCCGAAACTCGGACTGTCACTCGGACAGCCCTTCGGGAGGACCTCCAAAACTCGGACGGTCACACGGACAGCCCTTCGGGAGGCACTCTCGAACTAAGACCGAAACTACGATCTCTCTACAGAGTTGCACACATACGGTATCATCTATCCAGCAGGGCTTCGCCGTCCAGAACTAGTTCCTGCCGGAACCCAGACAGCCTTTCGGCTCTACGAAACTATTTCGCTGGGAGGGAGAGAAGAATGCCAGATCATGCATGGCTTTGTGTATGAGAGCAAGAGTGTGTCTTATGGCAGCCCATACACCTCCTATTTATAGGAAACCCAAGGGGTAGGGTGGTTTTACAAGAAAACCCAAAACCCACATGGAAAGGAGTCCTTCCCAAGGACCTAAAAGGTGAAACCAAGGAACAAGGGGGACTCCATGAAGGAGTCCACCATGTGGCCGGCCACACCCTCATGTGGGGCCCCAAAATTGGCCCCTATCCATCCATGTCATCCCCAAGATCTTTTGGAGCAAAGCCCCAAAAGGTGGCTTTCCAAAAATATCCCAAAAAGCACTTTCACTATTCACGATGACATTTTTCAGCGTCTGATTGAACTGAAAATATTCATGTGGGCTTAGAACAATTCTAGTACCCACCAAAATAATTTTCAACGTGAGCCGGAACAATTCCGGTTTAGTGATTTCATCTGCGAAAAGCATCTGAAGCGGTTTCGGCAGCTCCGGAACATTTCCGGTTTTCATCCCGGAAAATTCCAGAATGATTCTGGCACCCTCCAAGACTTATCAGGCATGTGCCAAAACCAATTTGACTTTATGGTATCCTCTGAAACAACTTTTCAGTTTCACCGGAACTCATCCGGTGACCTCTCTGCAGAACTTTTCCGCTGTCCGAAACTTTTCCGGCGTCCGAAACTTTTTCGGTGATTTTCTCTCAGACTCCCTGTCTAGTATTCAGCAGATAGATGACCCTTAAGCGTGTGACCCTATAGGTTCGGTGAAGCATAGACATGACCCGGAACCCCTTCCGATCAATGATCAACATCGGAGCCGTGGACACCCATATTGATTCCTATACCCACACGAATGAATATTCGAGTGAACCTCGAGTTGCCGTGTGCTATTCCTGTTGCTTCGCGATATGTTACAAATACCCGAGGTGAGACATGTTGGCATCCCCGTGGATCAACACCTTGTCCACTATGCCAGTTACCTCGTTGCCGGTATTGTTCTCTTTTCTCGTTCCCGTGTTCCGGCATCCCTGTGATCAAATCACCCTGTGTCTGGCCAGACGATGATGGATACCGTAACACCGAGAGGGCCCAGAGATATCTCTCCATCATCGGAGGAGCAAATCCCAATCTTGAGCTATCAAGTTACTTGACATACTTTTCCATGAACCCGTAAGCCGCCGTAATAGCCACCCATTTACGGATGACGTTTAACAAACCCCAAAGTTCATGAAGCAAGCATGAAGAAACTCGATACTCTCATGGTCTAAGGAATTATGCAAACATTAACTTCCTGTGTTATTAACCATTAACTTATGACGAATGTATCTCATAGCATAACATCAATTTGGGTCGATTCAACACAAGTGTTCTACCAACAATTGTGCCCTCAAAATTGCCGGCATAGTCATGCCCATGATCAGGAAAACAGGATCATCATGCAATACTTGAGCCAGTCATAGAGGCTTGACTAGGAATACATTTTACCGTTTATTATCCCACACGTGCACATGAGTTTCCCTCCAAGCCTCGTTTTATTTGTAGACTCGAGAATCATTGCAGTTATAGCATGGAACATAAACATAATTATGAACAGGGAGATAATCAATAACATTTATTATTGCCTCTAGGGCATATCTCCTACAGTTCTGGACGGCGAAGCCCTGTCGGATAGATGACACCGTATGTGTGCAACTCTGTAGAGAGATCGTAGTTTCGGTCTTAGTTCGAGAGTGCCTCCCGAAGGGCTGTCCGTGTGACCGTCCGAGTTTTGGAGGTCCTCCCGAAGGGCTGTCCGAGTGACAGTCCGAGTTTCGGAGGTCCTCCCGAAGGGCTGTCCACGACACCGTCCGGGGGACTGTGCGACCGCCTCCCGGAGGGCTGTCCGCGGGGCAGATGAGGGTATACATCCTCGCGGTTGGGAGGTTGTAAAATCCTAGCTGCGGGGATCTGCACCGCCGTTCGTCATCGACTCTACTTCCGCTGCGCTACGAGTCGGTAACGAAAATGATCAAACCTTGTATGCAGTCTCCATAGTGGTCCTGGGCTGGTGCGTAGGTCGGAAATTTTTTGTTTTCTGCTGCGTTACCCTACAATCTCTTTGCCAGTATCCATGCATACAGACTCAACGATCCGACAAGGCTTCACCATCCAGAGTTAGGCTTCGTCGGAGTAGAAGGAGGGAGGAGCAACAGCCTCACAAGATGGATGTATTTACGAGAGAGAGAGATAGAGAGAGAGAGGGGGGGGGGGGGCGCAACCACGAGCACAAGAAAATTGTGTCTCTCAAAGGGCTGCCACTCCCCTCTATCCGACTTGGAGGAGGAGGCAGCCCCCAAGGGGTGCACCCCATCTAGGGCTGGCTGCCCAACGGAGGCGCCCCTCCTCCCAACCCTAGCAGCACCAACAAGGGGGCTTAGCCCCAAAGGCAAAGGGGCGCCCCACTAATGGGACAATAGGTCCATGTAGTGTCTGTAGGAGATATGCCCTAGAGGCAGTAATAATAGTTATTTTGTATCTTCAAGTTTGTAATGAATGTTTATGTTCCATGCTATAACTGCAATGATTCTCGAGTCTGCAATATCCACGAGGCTCGGAGGGAAACTCATGTGCACATGTGGTATAATAAACGGTAAAATGTATTCCTAGTCATGCCTCTAAGACTGGCTCAAGTATTGCATGATGATCCCGTTTTCCTGATTATGGGCATGACTATGCCGGCAATTTTGAGGGCACATTGTTAGAAGAACACTTGTGTTGAATCGAACCGAATTGATGTTATGCTATGAGATATATTCGTCACAAGTTAATGGTTTATAACACAGAGATAGTTAATGTTTGCATAATTCCTTAGACCATGAGAGTATCGAATTCCTTCGTACTTGCTTTGTGAACTTTGGGGTTTGTTAAACGTCATCCGTAACTGGGTGGCTATTACGACGGCTTATGGGTTCACGGATAAGTATGACAAGGAACGAGATAGCTCGAGATTGCGATTTGCTCCTCCAACGATGGAGAGATATTCTTGGGCCCTCTCGGTGTTACGGTATCCATCATCGTCTGGCCAGACACAATGTGTTTTGATCACAGGGATGCCGCAATACGGAAATGAGAAAAGAGAACAAAACCGGTAACGAGGTAACTGGCATAGTGGACAAGTTGTTGATCCATGGGGATGCCGATAATTCTCACCTCGGGTGTTTGTAACATATCGCAAAGCAACAGGAATAGCACACGGCAACTGGAGGTTCACTCGAATATTTATTCGTGTAGGTATAGGGGTCAATATGGGTGTCCACGGCTCCAATGTTGATCATTGATCGGAAAGTGTTCCGATCATGTCTATACTTCACCGAACCTATAGGGTCACACGCTTAAGGGTCATCTATCTGCTGAATACTAGAGAGGGAGTCTGAGAGAAAGTCACCGGAAAAGTTTCGGAGACAACGGAAGAGTTCCAGAGAGAGAACACCGGAAGAGTTTTGGTAAAACTGAAAAGTTGTTTCGGAGTATACCATTAAGTCAAATTGGTTTCGGCACAAGCCTGGAAATTCTTGGAGGGTGCCAGAATTGTTCTGGGAACTTCTGGGATTTTTTCGGGGAAAAAATCGGAAATGTTCCGGAGCTGCCGGAACCGCTTTGGTTGCTTTTCGCTGATGAAAATCATTGATCTGAAAATGTTTCAGAACGCGTCCAAAATTATTTTAGTGGGTACTGGAATTATTCTAAGACCCACAGAAATATTTTCGGATTTATCAGTCGCGGAAAAATGGGTTCATGAATAGTGAATAAGCACTTTATGTTTACTTTTTGGAAAGCCTTTTTTTGGGGCTTTGCTCAAAAGATCTAGGGGAGGATGACATGGAAGGGTGAGACCCCCTTTTTGGGGGCCCACATAGGTGGCCGGCCAAGGGTGGCATCTCCATGATGCCACACTTGCTTTCCCCTTTATGCCCTTGTGAAGGCCATATTTCCATGGGTTTTTGGTATTTTGAAGTGCCACCCTACCCCTTGGGTTTTCCTATAAATAGAGGTGGAGGCACTCTCCACACTCACTCCTTACTCTCATACAAATGACATGCATGATCTGGCCTTCTCTCTCCCTCCCCGCGAAATAAGTTTCGTAGAGCCGAAAGGATGTCTGGGTTCCGACAGGAACTAGTTCTGGACGGCGAAGCCCTGCCGGATAGCTGACACCGTTTGTGTGCAACCCCGTAGAGAGGTCGTAGGTTCAATCTTTTGTCGGAGGGGCTGTTCGAGGGTCCTCCCGAAGGGCTGTCCGAGTTATCGTTCGAGCTTCGAGGGTCCTCCCGAAGGGCTGTCCGTGACATCATCCGGGGGACTGTCCGACCGCCTCCCGAAGGGCTGTCTGACGAGGGAGTACATCCTCGCGGTTGGGAGGTTGTAAATCCTAGCTGCGGGGATCTGCACCGACGATCTACATCGACTCTACTTCCGCTGCGCTACGAGTCAGTAATGATCAGATCAAACCTTGTATGCCATCTCCATAGTGATCCTGGGCGTGCTCGCTGTACCGAATTTTTTTGTTTTCTGTTGCGTTCCCCTACAGTGGCATCAAGAGCCTTTCTATGCGTAGATGCAGGTTACGATCTAGAATACATAGAGATGTATGGGTATTGCATAATATAATTTTGTAGTAGATGAGATATATTGCTGAAAATTATTTATGCAGGTGGCAGATGAAATCTGTTACCCGATGTTCTTGTTGCTTCCCTAGAATTTGCATATTTCTGATCTTGAAACGGCATGGTGGAATTTCACAAAGTTCTGGCAATCCGCGATCCTGATTAATCAACGAAGTGCTGTCAGTTCTTTGGGTTCCACCATAGTTAAGAGAAAGATGAAATTTCGCAGACGAAAGGGCAATGCAGATATGATCTGCACAGGGGTCATGCGTATGACGAAGTTCAATATGGGGCTCGAGATTTTATTATCTCGTGTTTCATACACCCCGCAAAGTTAATCTAGCAACTTGAATAATCATACTTGATGATAAACGTTGGTAGCTGCGGTTTAAGTCAAAACCTTAGCTGCCTCGGAGGCGGCGAAGGAAGGTGTCTGGATGAAGCAGTTCATGACAGATCTTGGAGTTGTGCCCAGTGCACTGGACCCGATGACTCTGTTCTGTGACAACACTGGTGCCATTGCTCTAGCCAAGGAACCAAGGTTTCACAAGAGGACCAGACACATAAAGCGACGCTTCAATTCCATCCG
This sequence comes from Elymus sibiricus, assembly GCA_039707655.1. Classification (NCBI taxonomy): domain Eukaryota; kingdom Viridiplantae; phylum Streptophyta; class Magnoliopsida; order Poales; family Poaceae; genus Elymus; species Elymus sibiricus. Next base: position 32,717,850 of record CM077666.1, read on the forward strand.
CGATGCGATCAAGGAGGAGGACATAAACATTTGCAAAGTGCACACGGATCTGAATGTTGCAGATCCGTTGACTAAACCTCTTCCACGGGCAAAACATGATCAACACCAGAACTCTATGGGTGTTAGATTCATAACCATGTAATGCTAGATTATTGACTCTAGTGCAAGTGGGAGACTGTTGGAAATATGCCCTAGAGGCAATAATAAAATAGTTATTATTATATTTCCTTGTTCATGATGATCGTTTATTATCCATGCTATAATTGTATTGGTTGGAAACACAAATACATGTGTGGATACGTAGACAACAACGTGTCCCTAGTGAGCCTCTACCGGACTAGCTCGTTGATCAAAGATGGCCATGGTTTCCTGGTCATAGACATGAGTTGTCATTTGATAACGGTATCACATCATTAGGAGAATGATGTGATGGACAAGACCCAAACTATGAACGTAGCATATGATCGTGTCAAGTTTATTGCTATCGTTTTTGCATGTCAAGTATCTGTTCCTATGACCATGAGATCATGCAACTCACTGACACCGGAGGAGTACCTTGTGTGTATCAAACGTCGCAACGTAACTGGGTGACTATAAAGATGCTCTACAGGTATCTCCGAGGGTGTCTGTTGAGTTGGCATGGATCAAGACTAGGAATTTGTCACTCCGTATGATGGAAAGGTATCTCAGGGCCCACTCGGTAATACATCATCACAATAAGCTTGCAAGCAATGTGACTAAAGAGTTAGCCACGGGATCTTGTATTACGGAACGAGTAAAGAGACTTGCCGGTAACGAGATTGAACTAGGTATGGAGATACCGACGATCGAATCTCGGGCAAGTAACATACCGATGGACAAAGGGAACTGCATACGGGATTGACTGAATCCTTGACATCGAGGTTCGACCGATAAAGATCTTTGTAGAATATGTAGGAACCAATATGGGCATCCAGGTCCCGCTATTGGTTATTGACCGTGGAGGTGTCTCGGTCATGTCTGCATAGTTCTCGAACCTGCAGGGTCTACACAATTAACGTTTGGTGACGATATAAGTATAGTCGAGTTATTATGTTGGTGACCGAAGGTTGTTCGGAGTCCCGGATGAGATCCTGGACATGACGAGGAACTTCGGAATGGTCCGGAGATGAAGATCGATATATAGGACGAAGGGAATCGGAGTCCGGAAGTGTTCCGGGGATACCGGGTTATGACCAAGAGAACCGAAAGGGGTTTCGGGGGGCCCCGGCAAGTGTTGGGGGGCCGCATGGGCCAAGGGGAGGAAGCACACCAGCCCACTAAGGGGTTGTGGCCCCCCTAAGGCTGCCTCCACCTGGCTTGGGGGGCAAGTCACCCTAGGGTTTCCCGAGGGGCGCCCCCATATGTTGTGGCCGCCGCCCCCCCTAGGGGAAACCCTAGGGCGCCTCCTCCTCCTCCCTTTCCCCTATATATAGAGGGGTAGAGAGAGGGCAACCGCACCCATCTATGCCACGGCGCTGCCCTCCCTCTCCCTCGTAGTTTCTCTCTCTCTCCGCGTAGCTTAGCGAAGCTCTGCTGAGATTGCTCCACCACCACCGCCGCCACGCCGTCGTGCTGCCGGAGGACTCGAGCTACTACTTCACCATCGCTCGTTGGATCGAGGAGGTGAAGGCGTCATCAAGCCGTACGTGTGTTGAACGCGGAGGTGCCGTCCGTTCGGCACTTGATCGGGAGTTCGCAGGACGGATCGTGATTGGATCGCGAAGACGTTCGACTACATCAACCGCGTTTCTTAACGCTTCTGCTTAGCGATCTACAAGGGTATGTAGATGCACTCTCCTCTTGTAGATGTTCATCTCCTAGATCGATCTTGGTGAGCATAGAATTTTTTTTGTTTCCCATGCAACGTTCCCCAACAGTGGTATCAGAGCTAGGTCTTTGCGTAGATGACATCATGAGTAGAACACAAAGGAGTTTGTGGGCGTTGATATTCATATTGCTTCCTTCCTTGGTCTTTTCTTGATTCAGCGGTATTGTGGGATGAAGCGGCCCGGACCAACTTTACATGTCCACGTACATGAGACCGGTTCCATCGACTGACATGCGACTTTGTTGCATAAGATGGCTGGCGGGTGTCTGTCTCTCCCACCTTAGTTGAATCGGATTCGACGAAGGCGGTCCTTGTAGAAGGTTAAATAACAACTTGCATATCACCATTGTGGTTTCGCGTAGGTAAGAATCGTTCTTGCTAGATACCCATAGCAGCCACGTAAAACATGCAACAAACAAATTAGAGGACGTCTAACTTGTTTTTGCAGGGTATGTTGTGATATGATATGACCAAAGACATGATGAAATATATTTGATGTGTGAGATGATCATATTTTGTAATAGTTTATCTCGGCTTGCATGTCGATGAATATGGCAACCGGCAGGAGCCATAGGATTGTCTTTAATTATTGTATGACCTGCGCGTCAATCATTAAGTGCTATGTAATGCTTTACTTTATCGCTAAACGGTAGCAATAGTAGTAGAAGCATGGTTGGCGTGACAACCCCGATGGCGACGCGATGATGGAGATCATGGTGTCATGCCGGTGACGATGGAAATCATGCCGGTGCTTTGGAGATGGAGATCAAAAGCACAAGTTCATGGCCATATCATGTCACTTATGATTTGCATGTGATGTTAATCTTTTTATGCATCTTATTTTGCTTAGAACGACGGTAGCATTATAAGGTGACCCCTCTCTAAAATTTCAAGATAAAATTGTGTTCTCCCCAAGTGTGCACCGTTGCGAAAGTTCGTCGTTTCGAAGCACCACGTGATGATCGGGTGTGATAGACTCTACATTCACATACAACGGGTGCAAGCCAGTTTTGCACATGCGGAACACTTGGGTTAAACTTGACGAACCTAGCATGTACAGACATGGCCTCGGAACACAAGAGACCGAAAGGTCGAACATGAGTCATATAGTAGATATGATCGACATGGAGATGTTCACCATTGAAACCACCTCATCTCACGTGATGATCGGACTTGGGTTGGTGAATTTGGATCATGTTACACTCGGACGACCGGAGGGATGTCGATTTGAGTGGGAGTTTTTAAGTAAACTAAACTCATTATCTTGAACAATAGTCTAAGTTGTCTTTGCAAATTTATGTTGTAGATCAATGGCTCGCGCAGTAGCTTCCCTGAATTTCAATGCGTTCCTAGAGAAAGCCAAGCTGAAAGATGTTGGAAATATGCCCTAGAGGCAATAATAAATTGGTGGTTAAGGTTTCCTAGCCATTGACATGAGATGTCATTTGATAACGGGATCACATCATTAGGAGAATGATGTGATAGACAAGACCCAAACTATAAACGTAGCATATGATCGTGTCAGTTTATTGCTATTGTTTTCTGCATGTTAAGTATCTGTTCCTATGACCATGAGATCATGCAACTCCCTGACATCGGAGGAGTACCTTGTGTGTATCAAACGTCGCAACGTAACTGGGTGACTATAAAGGTGCTCTACAGGTATCTCCGAGGGTGTCTGTTGGGTTGGCATGGATCAAGACTGGGATTTGTTACTCCGTATGACGGAGAGGTATCTCAGGGCCCACTCGGTAATACAACATCACAATGAGCCTTGCAAGCAATGTGACTAAAGTGTTAGCCACGAGATCTTGTATTACGGAACGAGTAAAGAGACTTGCCGGTAACGAGATTGAACTAGGTATAGAGATACCGACGATCGAATCTCGGGCAAGTAACATACCGAAGAACAAAGGGAACAGCATACGGGATTAACTGAATCCTTGACATAGAGGTTCGACCGATAAAGATCTTCGTAGAATATGTAGGAGCCAATATGGGCATCCAGGTCCCGCTATTGGTTATTGATCGTAGAGGTGTCTCGGTCATGTCTACATAGTTCTCGAACCCACAGGGTCTACACACTTAACGTTTGGTGACGATTAGTATAGTTGAGTTATTGTGTTGGTGACCGAAGGTTGTTCGGAGTCCCGAATAAGATCCAGGACATGACGAGGGTCTCCGGAAGAGTCCGGAGGTAAAGATTAATATATGTGATAATAGTGTTTTGATCTCCGGAAAGGTTCCGGAATTCACCGGAAGGGATTCCGGGTGTTTACCGAAGTGTTCGGGTGCAGCAACACTTTATATGAGCCAAAGGGGTAAAGCCCATGAGGTATTGGAAAGTGCAAAAGGAAGTTTTGCTACTGCCTTAAGCGGTACTACCGCTGGTAAAGGCAGTACTACCGCGTATGCGGTACTACCGCTTGTTGGAAGCGGTACTACCGCCCAAGCGGTACTACCGCTTGTGCGCGGTACTGCAGGGATCCGAGTTGGACTCTTTCCCTGCGGGCCAAACCGACCTTGTGCGGGCAAAACCGACCTGGAGGAGGCTTTTACTCCAAGTTTAGACCCCAAGGCTCAACATATAAATAGAGGGGCAGGGCTAGCACACGGGACACATTAAGATTTCCCAAGCCGTGTGTCGGCAACCCTAACCCTCTAGTTCTCCCGTCATAATCTCCGTAGTGCTTGGCGAAGCCCTGCAGAGATTGTTCCTCACCAACATCACCACGCCGTCGTGCTGCCGGAACTCATCTACTACTTCATCATTGCTCGCTGGATCGAGGAGGTGAAGGCGTCATCAAGCCGTACGTGTGTTGAACGCGGAGGTGCCGTCCGTTCGGCACTAGTTCGTGATCGGATCGAGGGACGACTTGCGATTTGGATCGCGGAGACATTCGACTACATCAACCGCGTTTCTTAACGCTTCCGCTTAGCGATCTACAAGGGTATGTAGATTCACTCTCCCTCTCGTAGATGCTCATCACCATGGATAGATCTTGTGTGTGCGTAGGAAATTTTTTGTTTCCCATGCAACGTTCCCCAACAGTGGTATCAGAGCCAGGTTTATGCGTAGATGAGATCTCGAGTAGAACACAAACGAGTTGTGGGTGTGGGTGTATACATATTGCTTGCCGTTACTAGTTGATACTTGATTCGGCGGTATTGTGAGATGAAGTGGCCCGGACCGACATTACGCGTACGCTTACGCGAGACAGGTTCCTTCAACTGACATGTAACTTCGTTGCATAAAGATGGCTAGCGGGTGTCTGTCTCTCTCACTTTAGTTGAATCGATTTCAATGAAGAGGGTTCTTTTAGAAGATCAAAAAGCAATCACTACACCACGTTGTGGTTTTGCGTAGGTAAGAACGGTTCTTGCAAACCCGTAGCAGCCACGTAAAATTTGCAACAACAATTAGAGGACGTCTAACTTGTTTTTGCAGGGTATGTTGTGATGTGATATGGCCAAGTACATGATGAGATATATGTGATGTATGAGATGATCATGTATTGTATAGAATATCACGACTTGCATGTCGATGAGTACGGCAACTGGCAGGAGCCATAGAGTTGTCTTTAATTATTTTCGCCGTTTTTGCTTTACTTTATCGCTATGAGTTAGCCATAGTCGTGGAAGCAACAGTCGGCGCGACAACCTCATGGCGACACGTTGATGGAGATCAAGATGATGGAGATCATGGTGTCATGCCGGTGACGAGGGAGATCATGCCGGTGCTTTGAAGATGGAGATCAAAAGCACAAGTTCATGGCCATATCATGTCACTTATGATTTGCATGTGATGTTAATCCTTTTATGCATCTTATTTTGCTTAGGATGACGGTAGCATTATAAGGTGATCCCTCACTTAAATTTCAAGATAAATTGTGTTCTCCCCGAGTGTGCACCGTTGCTAAAGTTTGTCGTTTCGAGACACGCCGTGATGATCGGGTGTGATAGACTCTACGTTCAAATACAACAGGTGTAAGCCATGTTGCACGTGCGGAACACTCGGGTTAAACTTGAAGAGCCTAGCATGTACAGACATGGCCTCGGAACACAAGAGACCGAAAGGTCGAACATGAGTCATATAGTAGATATGATCAACATGAAGATGTTCACCATTGAAACCACCTCAACTCACGTGATGATCGGACTTGAGTTGGTGGATTTGGATCATGTTACACTCGAATGACCGGAGGGATGTCAATTTGAGTGGGAGTTTTTAAGTAATATGATTAACTAAACTCATTATCTAGAACAATAGTCTAAGTTGTCTTTGCTATATTTATGTTGTAGATCATGGCTCGCGCAGTAGCACCCCTGAATTTTAATGCATTCCTTGAGAAAGCTAAGTTGAAAGATGATGGAAGTAACTTTGTGGACTGGGCCCGTAATCTAAGGATTATCCTTACGGCTTCCCAGAAGGCTTATGTCCTTGATGCACCTCTTGGTGATCCACCCGCTCCAGTTGAGTCTCTAGATGTTGTGAACGCCTGGCAGGCTCGTTCTGAAGATTACTCAATAGTTCAATGTGCAATATTGCATGGCTTAGAACCGGGACTTCAAAGACGTTTTGAACGTCATGGACCATATGAGATGTTCCAGGAGTTGAAGTTTATCTTTCAGAAGAATGCCCGGATCGAGAGATATGAGATCTCCGATAAGTTCTATGCTTGCAAGATGGAGGAGAACGAGTCTATCAGTGATCACGTACTCAGAATGTCTGGGTACTCCACCCGTCTGGCAGAATTGGGGATGCCCCTTCCACCAGAGGCTGTCACTGACAGAGTTCTTCAATCATTGCCACCTAGCTACAAGAGCTTCGTGTTGAACTATAACATGCACGGGATGAACAAGTCAGTCGCCGAGCTGTTTGCGATGCTGAAAGCCGCTGAGTCTGAAATTCAGAAGGAGCATCAAGTGTTGATGGTCAATAAAACCACTAGTTTCAAGAAAAATGGCAAGGGTAAGAAGGGTAACTCCAAGAAGAGTGGCAAAGCAGTTGCTCCTCTCGTGAAGAAACCCAAGGCTGGACCCAAACCAGAAACTGAGTGCTTTCATTGCAAGGGAACTGGACACTGGAAGCGGAACTGCCCCAAGTATTTGGCTGACAAGAAGGCGGCCAACAACAAACAAGGTATATATGATATACATGTTATTGATGTGTACCTTACCAACTCTCGTTGTAGTGCCTGGGTATTTGATACCGGTGCAGTTGCTCATATTTGCAACTCAAAACAGGAACTGCGGAATAGACGGAGGCTGGCAAAGGACGAAGTGACGATGCGCGTGGGAAATGGTTCCAAGGTTGATGTGATCGCCGTCGGCACGCTCGCTCTTCGATTACCATCGGGATTAGTGATGAACCTGAATAATTGTTATTTAGTGCCTGCGTTAAGCATGAACATTATATCTGGATCTTGTTTATTGCGAGACGGTTACTCATTTAAATCAGAGAATAATGGTTGTTCTATTTATATGGGTAATATCTTTTATGGTCATGCACCCAATGTGAGGGGTTTATTCTTATTGAATCTCGATAGTAATGATACACATGTTCATAACATTGATGCCAAAAGATGTAGAATTGATAATGATAATACCACTTTCTTGTGGCACTGCCGTTTAGGTCATATTGGCGTAAAACGCATGAGGAAGCTCCATGCTGATGGACTTTTGGAGTCACTTGATTTTGAATCACTTGACACATGTGAGCCATGCCTCATGGGCAAGATGACTAAAACGCCGTTCTCTGGAACAATGGAACGGGCAAGTGACTTATTGGAAATCATACATACTGATGTGTGCGGTCCGATGAGTATTGAGGCGCGCGGTGGTTATCGTTACTTTCTCACCTTCACTGATGACTTAAGTAGATATGGGTATATTTACTTAATGAAACACAAGTCTGAAACATTTGAAAAGTTCAAACAATTTCAGAGTGAAGTTGAGAATCATCGTAACAAGAAGATTAAATTCCTACGATCTGATCGAGGAGGAGAATATCTGAGTTATGAGTTTGGCAGTCACTTAAGACAGTGTGGAATTGTTTCACAAATTGACACCGCCTGGAACACCACAGCGTAATGGTGTGTCCGAACGTCGTAATCGAACCTTATTGGATATGGTGCGATCTATGATGTCTCTTGCCGATTTGCCACTATCGTTTTGGCGTTATGCATTAGAGACAGCTGCATTCACTTTAAATAGGGCACCATCGAAATCCCTTGAGACGACGCCATATGTACTTTGGTTTGGCAAGAAGCCAAAGCTGTCGTTTCTTAAAGTTTGGGGATGTGATGCTTATGTCAAAAAGCTTCAGCCTGAAAAGCTGGAACCCAAAGCGGAAAAATGCGTCTTCATAGGATACCCAAAAGAGACAGTTGGGTATACCTTCTACCTCAGATCCGAAGGCAAAGTGTTTGTCGCTAAAACGGAACATTTCTTGAGAAAGAGTTTCTCTCGAAAGAATTGAGTGGGAGGAAGATAGAACTTGATGAGGTTGTTGAACCTTTACTTCAACCTAAAAGTAGCGCAGCGCAGAAAGATGTTTCTGTAGAGCCTACATCAGCTGAAGAGGAAGTTAATGATGATGATCATGAAGCTTTGGATCAAGTTGCTATCGAACCTCGTAGGTCGACAAGGACGCGTACTGCTCCTGAGTGGTACGGCAACCCTGTCTTAGAGGTCATGTTGTTGGACAACGTTGAACCTACGAGCTATGGAGAAGCGATGATGGGCCCGGATTCCGAGAAGTGGTTAGAGGCCATGAAATCCGAGATGGGATCCATGTATGAAAACAAAGTATGGACTTTGGAAGTATTACCTGAAGGGCGTAAGGCCATTCAGAACAAATGGATTTTTAAGAGGAAGACGGACGCGGACGGTAATGTTACCGTCTATAAAGCTCGACTTGTGGCAAAGGGTTTTTCACAAGTTCAAGGAGTTGACTACGATGAGACCTTCTCACCCGTAGCGATGCTTAAGTCCGTCAGAATCATGTTAGCAATAGCTGCCTTTTTCGATTATGAAATTTGGCAGATGGATGTCAAAACATCGTTCCTTAACGGTTTCCTTAAGGAAGAGTTGTATATGATGCAACCAGAAGGTTTTGTCGATCCAGAGAATGCTGACAAAGTTTACAAACTCCAGCGATCCATTTATGGACTGGTTCAAGCATCTCGGAGTTGGAATCTTCGCTTTGATGAGGTGATCAAAGCGTTCGAGTTTATACAAGTTTACGGAGAAGCTTGTATTTACAAGAAAGTGAGTGGGAGCTCTATAGCGTTTCTAATATTATATGTGGATGACATATTACTGATTGGAAACAATATAGAAATGTTGGAAAGCGTGAAGGAATATTTGATCAAGAGTTTTTCAATGAAGGACCTAGGAGAACCTGCTTTCATATTAGGCATCAAGATCTATAGAGATAGATCGAGACGCTTAATAGGACTTTCACAAAGCACATACCTTGACAAAGTTTTGAAGAAGTTCAAAATGGATCAGTCCAAGAAGGGGTTCTTGCCTGTATTGCAAGGTGTGAAGTTGAGTAAGACTCAATGCCCAGTGACTGCAGAAGATAGAGAAAAGATGAGTGTCATCCCCTATGCTTCAGCCATAGGCTCTATCATGTATGCAATGCTGTGCACAAGACCCGATGTCAGCCTTGCCATAAGTATGGTCGGAAGGTTTCAAAGTGATCCAGGCACTACTAGGAAAAGGGCTATAGATGATATGGCTACTAATGGCGCACCAGACATGTGGTGCGCCACTACTATATAGTAATGGCGCACCATGAGTTGGTGCGCCATTAGTGTGGTAGACACTAATGGCGCACCAGACCCACGGTGCGCCATTAGTGACAAATGTTTTTTTTCATTTTTCCAAAAATACTAATGGCGCACCAGGGAAGAGTGCGCCATTACTAGTTTAACTAGTAATGGCGCACCTCCAACACAGTGCGCCACTACTATTTTTTTTTTTTTGCAAAACTACTAATGGCGCACCTCAAGCTGGTGCGCCATTAGTAACCAGGGTTACTAATGGCGCATATATGGGTGGTGCGCCATTAGTAACCTGGGACCAGCTAGATATTTTGGACAGCCACACCTACACACTCACTTTCCCCACTTCATTCTCTCCACCTCCTCCTCCAAGATTGTGTCGGCTGCCTCCTCCTCCTCACCTCATTTGCACCATAGATTCATCAAAATTAGGTGGTTAAATTACCTTTTTTTGATAGGTAAGTAAGGGGAAAGCTATCTTTATGTTGTAGATCTACTTTTTTTCTCTCCCTCGCTCCAACAACGTGCACATGCACTTTTTATGGCCTTGCTAGATCTATGTATGTTTGTGGTGTTGCATATGTTTGTGGTGTTGCATATATGTTTGTGTTTGCAGGTACCGGTATTTGAAATGCGATAGTTGCCAATATTTTGCCGGAATGTTGATTCATTTTCGTTTCGGCGAGAATTTGGCACTATGCATTCTTTTTGGTCCTATTTTTAGGCAAAGTCATGCCAAATTTTTTCTTGGTTCTAAAATATTGTTTTGCTCTACCCCGCAGGCGACCATGGTCCGCACGATGACCGAAGGCATCGTGAATAGGTTTTTGAGCTCCGCGAAGGCCGAGATACTTCAAAAGAACGAGACGGAGATAAGATGTCCGTGTCGAAGATGCAAGCTGAAGAGCCTTATTGGGGACCCGGATTCCGGGCAGGTGCGGGACCACCTGCTCTTGCGTGGTTTCATGGATGGCTATCGGTGGCAAGGTGATGAAGATGACTATGAAGTCGTCCATGGGGGCCGGGCAAGAAATGAGGAAGGGCAGCAAGACAACCACCGCGGCGAGGGCGGGCGAGAAGACGAAGAATCTCCAGGACATGATCACGACGGTGATGTAGTACACAGTCATCATGTAGAAGATGCCAGACATGATGATGAGGAAGATCAAGACGAAGGGCATGATCATGAAGATGAAGATGCCGGAGCAGACGACGATGGACCATCGATGGGCTGGGTGCAGGACCCTCATATTCAAGAGCTGCTTCTCAAGCAGACGGATAACGCAAGAGCTGCCGCCCGAGAGAAAGCCAAGCTGGATCAACTGGAGATAGACGCGGTTACTCCATTGTATGAAGGATGCAGGCCCGAGGATACCCGCCTGAAAGTAACGCTCATGGCTCTGGAGATGAAGGTAAAACACAAAATGACCGACGCATGCTTCGACGAGAACATGTCATTCTGGCACGAACGTCTTCCCAAGGGGAACAAGTGCCCGACCAGTTTCGAGGAGGCGAAGAAAATCATGTGTCCTCTGGATTTACCGCACGTGAAATACCATGTGTGCATGAACAATTGCATCATTTATCGGGACGAGCACGCGAAGTCTACCATATGTCCGGTGTGCGGCGTCACTCGATACAAGAAGAGGAAGAAAGCTCCTCGAAAAGTGGTGTGGTACTTTGCGATCACTCCTCGTCTGCAGCGGTATTTCGCGGACCCTAAGGCAGCAAAGCTCCTGCGTTGGCACGCGGATAGGGAGGAGAAGAAGCGAGAAGATGACGGAAATGATCCGGAGATAAATAAAAAAGACAAGATGCTGAGTCACCCTAAGGATGCGAGCCAGTGGCAAGCGTTGAACTTCGAACACCCAGAATTTGGGGACGATCCAAGGAACATCGTGCTGGGCGCGAGCACCGATGGAGTCAATCCGTTTGGCAGCCAGAGAAGCACACATAGCACCTGGCCTGTGTTTGTGTGGATGTACAACCTTCCCCCCTGGTTGTGCATGAAGAGGAAGTACATTCACATGAGTATGCTAATTGAAGGGCCGAAACAACCAGGGAACGACATCAATCTGTATCTGGGGCTGCTGAAAGAGGAGCTAGACACGCTGTGGAAAACGCCAGCCAATACGTGGGACGCCGTAGAGAAAGAATATTTCCCTATGAGAGCCGCACTGCTCACGACGGTGCACGACTATCTCGGTTACGGATATGTCGCGGGGCAGGTGGTCCACGGATTTTCTGGATGCGTCAGGTGCATGGATGACACAACGTATCGCCAGCTAGATAGAGATCCCGGGTCTTCGAAAACTGTGTTCATGGGACATCGAAGGTGGCTTCGCGACGATGACTCATGGAGAAAACGCAAGGATCTGTTCGATGGTGAAACCGAACCCCGAAGACGCCCGCGTACGAGGAGCGGCGAGGAAATAGACGAGCTGCTAAAAAATTGGAAAGAGTGCCCACCGCCGGGAAAGGCGCCAGAGCCGGGAAAGGTGCCACCGTCGGGAAAGAAGCGAAAGGCGCCAGAGCCGCTGCTGAAGGTATGGAAAACGAGGTCTGTTTTCTGGGACTTGCCGTACTGGAAGATCCTCCGTGTGCCTCACAGCCTTGATGTCATGCATATCACGAAGAACGTGTGCGAGAGTCTGCTTGGTACCCTGCTCAACATGCCAGAGAGGACCAAAGATGGGCCGAAAGCAAGGGCAGACTTGAAATCAATGGGCATCAGGGAGGAGCTTCACGCTAATGATGATGATGATGATGATGATGATGATGATGATGAGGCGATGGACACGGAAAGTCGTCGCAAAGGCAAAAAGGCCAAGAAGATCGGAAATGACTTCCCTCCCGCGTGCTTCACTCTAAGTCAGGAGGAGATCGAGCAGTTTTTCACCTGCCTCGTAGGAGTAAAACTTCCTTACGGTTACGCGGGGAAGATAAGCAGATACCTAGACTCAGCGAAGCAGAAGTTCAGCGGGATGAAGTCTCACGACTGTCACGTGCTGATGACGCAGATACTTCCAGTTGCAATATGTGGGATCATGGACGCGCACGTCCGTGAAACGCTATTTGGCCTATGCAACTTTTTCGACGTCATCTCTCGAAAGTCGGTTGGCGTGAGGCAACTCAGAAGGCTACAGGAAGAGATCGTGGTGATACTATGCGATCTTGAGATGTACTTCCCGCCCGCATTCTTCGACGTTATGGTGCATCTGCTGGTCCATATCGTGGAGGATATCATCCAACTCGGGCCGACGTTCCTGCACAGCATGATGCCGTTCGAAAGGATGAATGGTGTCATCAAAGGATACGTTCGCAACATGTCACGTCCAGAGGGAAGCATAGCCAGGGGCTTTCTGACCGAAGAGTGCATCTCCTACTGCACGAATTATCTAGGCATCGAGAACCCCGTTGGTCTGCCCGTCAACAGGCACCTCGGCAGGCTCGCTGGATGGGGTCACCGCGAGGGTCGCCACGAAATGCATGTCGACTTCGAGGGTCGACTCGCCGACTTTGAAAGAGCAAACCTAGTCGCGCTACAACACATAGACGTGGTCGATCCTTGGGTGGTAGAGCACAAAACCTTTATTGAGAAGACGTACAATGACCGAGGCCAACAGAGGACGGACGGAGATATAATCAAAGAGCACAACTCATGTTTCACGCGTTGGTTCAAGGAGAAGCTTCTGTCGTACCCTTTACATGAGGATTCTTCCGCGGAAGAAAAACTCATATTCGCCTTGTCACAGGGCGCCGAGCACAACCTGATGACGTATGAGGCGTACGATATCAACGGCTACACATTCTACACAGAGGGAAAGGACATGAAGAGCGATTATCAGAACTCCGGGGTAACGATGGAATCCTACACCGGTAACGACAAGGACAGATACTACGGAAGGATCGAGGAGATCTGGGAGCTGAGCTACGCTGGAGAGAAGGTCCCGATGTTCCGTGTCAGATGGGCCAAGAGCGTCCTAAAAGAAGACCGGTATTTCACCACCATGGTTATACCCGAAGCCAAATCCAAGACCGCGGGCGCAAACGTCACCGCGAAAAATGAGCCATGGGTACTGGCTTCCCAAGTGGACCAATGCTTCTTCATTACCGACCCGCCAAAGCCCAGTCGTGTTGTCGTGAGGAGAGGCAAAAGGAACATCATCGGAATGGATGGAGTCGCCAATGAGCAAGACTTCGACAAGTACGGCGACCCGAAGATGGAAGATGACGACGACGATGAAGTACCATACACCACAAGAAGAAGCAGGACCACCCTACCTAAAGGACGTCCGTTCAAGAGAAGATCAATTCAAGGGGTTCCGGGGCTAAATTATTCAACCGCGAGAAAGAAGGGCAAGAAGATTGTGAAAAGATAGCTAAGATCGAATCACGACGTGTCGGCCACGTGTGTGTGTGTCAGTGGCAAGCTCAATTATTACATGCAACTAAATTATTACATGTATCACTTGATTTCAACCATGTCATCTAATTCTAAATCTTTGCACAATGGTTTTATCACTCCATTTGCATTTTCCTTTTCTTTTATCTCAAATCTTAAATTATCACAATGGTTTAAGTATGTGGTCTAATTAGAAATATTATTAAAGATCTTTTAAACATATATTATATTACTTTATATTATATTAAATTTGCCATGTGTTTATTTTAAAGTGTTTGTATGTTTATCATAAGGTTAAAATAAAATTTTAAAAAAGGTGCAAAAAATGGGGTTGCCAAGATTCGAACCTGGCCGGCCGGGTGACTTGCTTAATGTATCAAGGGACCAACCACTAGGCCATGTAAGTGGTTCTGTCCATAGCCACACACACAATTGTTTTAACCTATTAGTACTAATAGTAATGGCGCACCCCTTAAAAGTGCGCCATTGCTATCACTGTTTTTATGGCGCACCAGGGGAAGGTGCGCCATTGCTATTCATGTTTTTATGGCGCACCCCTAGATGGTGCGCCATTGCTAACCTTCCCCCCTCTGTGTGTAGGTGCGTTCTGTCCATCTCGCGCTGTCCCTCTCCCTCGCCAGATCCCCCTCGCCCCCTGCGCCCGCTCCACCGCCGCCCCGCCGCGCCGTCCCCTACCTGCTCGTCTCCGGTGACCCCCTCCGCTCCGGTGGCCTCCCTCTCCCTCCCTTCCTCTCTCTCTCCCTCCCTCCCTCTCTCTCTCTCTCTCTCTCATCGTGCGCGCCCCTCCTCTGCAGCAGATCGAGCGCCTCTCCCGCGGCCGCCCGCCGCGCCGCCCCCTACCTGCTCGTCTCCGGCGACCCCCTCCGCTCCGGTAAGCCTCCCGCTCCGGTAAGCCTCCCGCTCCCTCCCTCCCTCTCTCTCTCCCTCCCTCTCTCTCTCTCTCTCACCGTGCGCCCCCTCCTCTGCAGCAGATCAGCCCGTCTCCACCGCCGGTCCAGGACCCCCATCCCAGGAGCAACGCCGCCGACCACTCCATAGGCAGGTAGCCACCACTCCCCCCTCCCACTCATTTGGTTCTGTTGTACTTCTCAATTTGTGCCGCTTATGTTTATTTTACAGGTTTTTATTTATTAAGATTTGCAAAACAGAAGTAGATTAACAAAAATGCCTTGAGTTAGATAGCAAAACTTATTTCCTGTTACTTACCTTGGAACATAATGGCAACCCTTACACAAAAGTAAGTTTGGGGCACATACGGTGGACTAGCCACATGAGTTGTACTGATGCACCATATGCCCCAAGAACGGGAGTAACACCATGTCTCAATTTCCGCTGCTACTAGATTTTGATCTTCTGGACTATGGAGAGGAGGAAGAGGGCATGCCTCAAGATTACACAAAAAATTTACCTAGCTCTCTGTGTAGTGTAGTGTAGTTGCAACAACACAGTGCACTAGTTCTTTCTCTGTGTCACCAACACAGGAAAGCATCATCCATTAACCTTTCATCAACAAACAAAAATAAATAAATAAATAAATATATATATATATATATATATATATATATGTAGCATAACGCAGATCTGTGCTAACTGAACAAGTTGACACTGCTACTGCTACTGACTGAATCTGCAGCAGCTCTGAATCAATGAGACACATCCGTCCATTCATACATAGCCAGCTCTTGAATCAAAGTATTAAGCCATGGAATATTTGACAAACTAAACTACTAGTTACCAGTCAGTACAACTCGGACAGTATAAACCAACCAAACATAGCAATGGTATTGATTGAGGAATGTATGCATGCAGTAAAGTGCCAGCATCCATCTACTTGCTATTTAATTTTTCTAGGTTGTAGTTTCTGTAACATCTACCTGCTATCTATTTTTATTTTTCTACAGTGAAATTTACACATATAAATCCTAGAATATTATTATCTTTTCATTTTACAGAAACATCAGCAAACAGCTAGGGGAGTTTGTCAGCCACTCTTTTCGACGCCATAATTTTCGCAGCTTGTACAACTATAGTGGTAAGTTATAGCTTTGAGCTCTTTAATTTATGTCTGAAACAATTGTCTTTGTGTGAATCATCATGTGTGTTTCTGCCCTTTTGTATGTTATTATTTTTCTGAGTAGGAACAGGACATGCCACCACCGAACTTGGCTCCATAAGGTTTAACACAATGATGATGGACATAATTCATAGTATATCTAGTATAGAGAAGCGATGTATTAGGCCATATATACATTCAGGAGCAGTAGCTTTGCTAGTGGGTCACTTACCAAGTTGCATAGAAGTCGACCAGTAAAGGCTTTTCAGACTTCTCCAATAACTCTTCAAAGGTAGAAAATGTTTCCTTCTTAGCTTTGACCTATCAGAAAAGATAGAAACCACAGAGAAAGTAAAAAAAAAATAGGCATATTTCAAAAGCAGCAGATCATTCAGTAATTAGAACAAAGTAGAATGTTTCTTTTTCATTTCTATGATAATGTGTGTAGATGACTACTGTCAAAGAGGGTTGCACCATTGAGTATGTTAGCAGGTGACTTGCCAAACACAACATAGCTGCTGATGGCTCTTCACCTACATCAAGTTAACAGCCGATTGGCGGAAGAGTTTATATTATATGATTGAACTGGACCTCCGAACATAGTACACAAAGTGCCAGCGTATATAACCCTTGGCTACAGATTTCACAATGGCAAAGCAGAGATATAACCAGTGCCAGCGTATATAACCCTTGGATGATGATTTTGCAGGTACCCCGAGAGGCCCTTGAGTTTGCCGGAATGTCGATTAACTTCCGTTCCGGCAAATTCGGGTACTCCATATGTCCTATTTTCAGCAAAGGTCATGCTGAAATTTTCCGTGAATTTTAGCATGACTTTGCTAAAAATAGGACATATGGGGTACTTGCGACTAATGCATGGGCCGTGGTATCTTAGTACTTAATTAAGTAGGATCAACTGTTTTTTTGTCCATCACTCGATAAACTACATGTGTGTGAGAGAGATAGTGAGAGGAGACAAGAAGAAGGGGGTTAGGAAGGGACTTGGACCTTAGCAACAACACACTAACAGGTCCAAACTTTTTTCCTATTTAGAGCGAACATGGCCGACAACGATGAGGTCGGCGGTTCGGGCGGCAAGCCATTCTGGGAGCTGTCCCAGGAGATGGAGGGAGACCCTCACTGCTATGAGGACGCCGCAGAAGACACCGATCCCGACTACACAACCCCTAGTGGCGTCGGGGATGACACCACTGATGGTGCCGCCGAGGATGCCACCACTGATGATGGCGGCGCACGCACAGATGGCAGCCAACCGAAGAGGCAACGGAAGGACCGGCGCCCGAACGTGCTCGGCACCGTCAAGGAGGAATTTACTGAAGTGTCCTCCGAGGGGCATCCAACGGCGCCCAAAGAAATAGTCAAGGGGTACTCGGTTCAGCTCCGGTGCATTCTCCGGAGCACCGTCTCGATCAACACCGAGAACCTAAGGCATCGTGACCGAGGGAATTTGCGCAACCTCCTCTTCACGAAGCTGCACGAACGATACAAGTTCCCCGGTGACTTCGCAAACACACGCCTCTCAGGGAATAAAGTGAACAGTGCCGCCCTCACGAAGATGAGCAAGGCCCTGGCTACTTGGAGAGGCGCGGTGAAGAGCATGATTGAAAAAGGTGATAGTTATGAGAAGATCAAGGAGAAAAATCCTTCGATCAGCGAAGATGACTACCGGGAGTTCAAGATCAAGTGCGAGAGCAAAGCATCCGGGGAATCAAGTCAGTGGGGGAAAGATATGCGGGACTTGAACTTAGGGGTCCACAAACTCGGTCCCGGCGGTTACAGAGTGGCGGAACCTATATGGGACAAGGAGGACGCGGAGCGTGCCGAGCAAGGCCTACCACCCCGCTTCGAGAAATACCGTGACAAGCAGACCAGGAACTATGTCAGGGCCCGGTACAAGATTGACCCGGTAACCAAGGAGCTTACCACGGATCCAAAGACCAAGGCGCTTGAGCGTGTTCTGGTAAGGAATACACCCCCGCGTAATTAGCTCCATATGGTTGCATTCTAATTAATGAAGCCAAATTTCTAAATGGTTCACGTTCCTTCCGCAGGACACTGAAAGCAGTAGCGCGGGGTCGTCTCAGAGCTCCCCTTTTGACACCCCTTTAAATAGGGCGTTGAACATAATGAAAAACAAGGATAAGCTTAGTAAGCCGTCGTCAGCTGGTCGTGTGGCCGGCAAAGGCTTGTCCACGAAATGGTCGGAATACTATACCGCTGGGCGAAAGGAGAGAAAGACCAGCTCGGAAAGCCAGCAGCGCGAGGTTCAACAACTCAAGGCACAAGTGGCGCGGATTCCGGAGATGGTCGAAGAGCAAGTGCGAGACCAACTGGGAGCGACGATCACCGCCATTATACCTACCTTGGTTTCTGGGCTGCAGGCGTGGGTGGCGGGCGGCCAACAGGGGCCGCCCCCGATTCCCAGCTTCACGGGCAGCAACTCGCGCAACGCGCCGGCGGCGCCATTGGTGTCTCAGGCGGAGTCGGCATTGGTGTCTCCCGCGGCGGCGCCATTGGTGTCTCCGGTGGTGGCGCCATTGGTGTCTCTCGCGGCGGCGCCATTGGTGTCTCCGGCGGAGGCGGCATTGGTGTCTCCCGCGGCGACGCCGGCATTGCAGCTTAATGCACCCGGGTGTGGGAAGAATACGCCGGCCGGCACCTCGGCAGCAAGCGGCCCCTCCGTCAATTGCACGCCCGCCGTTGGCGGTGCCTCGACATTAGCCGAGCTCGACGCCATCACGGTAACTAATTAAGCCTCTCGGCCGATGACTTCATCTCCTTGCCTTTGACTGGGCATCCCTGACGCCCTACATGTTTTCGCAGGGCGTCGCCGACGTTCCATGCACTCTTCTGCACTTCGTGGACGGCGAGCTGATCGATGTCACCAAGGCCAGAATCGTTCAACCGGGCAGCCGCGTGTTCCACGGTAATCCGATGCCACCCACCGTGTATAGGGTTCAACTGGTTCGGGTGCTGCGGGGCTGCGACGACTTGTTACCTCCGTTTCGACCCGCTGGGGCCGACGAAGACGATGTGATGACCCTCAGCGCCTGCTTAAGCTGGCCCCTGCTTTGGCCGAAGAGCCAGATTCGTTTGGGGGCGGGGGACACCACCCCACAGACAACACCGCCAGTCGTGCCGGCGCCAAGCCATGGCAAGACCGCCGCAACGCTACCGGACATGCCGGACATGCATATGGCACAGGATCCGGGCATGCATATGGCACAGGATCCGGACGACGACGACGACGACGGTACATTTACCAAAGTCGATAAGTACTTCAACGAACAAGGGTACGATGATGAATTCTTGGGGCCTCCTTCTCAAGAACCCAACCCTGCAAAAGACGATCGCGATCTAGCTGGTACCGCGGAGAAACCCAATTGCAACAGGCGTCGTCTGGCGTTCAGTTCTCAGGAGACGCCTCCAGCTGCCGCCTTCACCGAGCCTCAGATAGCCGAGGTGCGAAATATTATCAGCCCCAACACACTCAAGATGGCGGTCTCTCAGCAGAACTCGATCCCATTACAGCAGAAGAAGAAGGGACGGAAAAGAAAGATTAAGGGTGCGAGCCAGCCGGCACCGAGTACGATCCGTGCTCAGGACGGGACACCTTCACCTAAGGATATCTCGAGGAGGGTGCATGTGGCGGGTAGGCCGATGCTACCGACTAATCTGCTCAATGCTGCAACCGGTGCTATGCGGAGTCTGCATGACAGTGTTCTTTCTTTGGAGAAGCGGCGTCTCCGAGAGAATGATGTGGCATACCCGGTTTTCGTGGCCAAGGTGCCAGAGGGCAAGGGCTTTGTGGATAGCGCCATCGGGGGTATGATCGTCCTGCGGTTTGATGACATATTCGCTATGTTTAACCTTCATCCGCTGCACTACACCTTCGTTCGGCTATTTTCGCTGAGTATGGAGATGCGGATCATTAGAGACAAGACCCCGGACATCGTGATAGTCGACCCCTTCTACATGCGTGCCAAGATCTTGGGCAGCGCTGGGGACCGGCAAGTCGCGAGTTCATACCTCGAAGGTGTCATTCTGGCGAACCCAAATAAGGATAACTTCCTCGTGACTTACTTTACCGAGTAAGTCATCCCCTCATCGCCCCATAACATATGATTTCTTAGATTTCGATCGTTCTTTATTTTTCTAACATTCCGTGTTTTGTGCAGTGACACACATTGCACACTCATCCTCTTAAGCCCGAAATATTCCATGGCCACGTATTTTGACTCGGACCGTCAGTCGAAGAAAGACTACACAAATATCAAGAAAGTTCTTGATGATGTTCTCCCCGGCTACGCCAGATCTGGAGGCACCTTCAACAGGCCAATTCGTAGGTACGGCAAGCACGTGTTCGCCCACACTACGACGTTCCCCTGCGTCAAGCAGCCGCCTGGCGGTCAGAAGGATGCCTACTACGCCCTCCATCACATGCGGGCGATCGTGCGGGACCATGATCACCTTCTGCTACCAAATAATCTCAAAGATTGGGCCGCAAGCTTGTCGGCAATCCAGGACACGGACATCAGACAAGAATTCTTTCGCATCCAGTCGGAGTTTGCGGAAATCATCCATCAAGATGTCCTTCGTACCTCGGGGCAGTTCTACCTTAGATATCAACCGTCCAACAGTGACATAGAAACAACGCTACAAATGCAGGCTGACAACGACCGCGATTTCATGACCATCACGATAGACGGCGGCTTCATCCACGCTCCGGTCCCTGAGTCGAGTCGAAAGTAGTGATGGTATGTAGTTCTGAAATATTGATTAGCTCTCTAGTTTGGACAGTCGTTCAACTTATATGTAATCGATGCTATTTATTAGTAGGACCATGAATCGTGCTATTAATGTGTTGCTTTTCTCTTCCGATCCTTTTGTTGCATACTTATATATTGCTTATGTATTGTCTGTGAATTGCTACTAACGTTTTGTTTGTCTAGTGCATAGAGATGCCGTCGTATGTCGTGTACAAGGGTAAGGTTCCCGGAGTCTACGACGACTGGGAGGAGTGTCGGAAACAGGTTTACCGTTTCAGCGGTAACAGTTACAAAGGGTACACCACTAGGGCGGAGGCGGAAGCTAGATACGCGCACTATCTAGCGGGAGAGAGGAGGGAGCAGAGGAGGAACCGGATGAAGACCAGTTTCATCGCGATGATGCTCATCGTGATGACCGCAGCTCTCTTCTATGTGATGGTAGTTTAGATGATCGATATCGACTTGTAATGTGGACAAACTCGCTACTCGCGGTCTAGCTCGAGACTTGTAAATGTTCTAACTTTGTTCGGTCTTTTGAATTCGGAGACTAGCTAATATGATGAATTGTATTCGGAGACTAATCTTCTATTGTATTCGATGAATCTGCTGTTGCTGTGTGGTGCTAGCTATATTCTGTCAAATAATATATTTTGTAACCTGTGAAAATATTTGAAACGAAAAAAAAAATCCCTAATATTCATACTAGTGGCGCACCACCACATAGTGTGCCATTAGTAAGCCAGAGCACACTAATGGCGCATCATCTACCAGTGCGCCATTAGTATGCCAAAGCACATGGGTAAATATGGCCCCTGGGAGGCATACTAATGGCGCACCGTGGGCTATACTAATGGCGCACTGCATGGTGCGCCATTAGTATACCAGATACTAATGGCGCACCAGTGGTGCGCCATTAGTAAAAAATTCTAATGGCGTGGTGCTAGTGGCGCACCTGTAGTGCGCCATTAGTAGCGAAAACAGGTGCGCCACTAGCACCCCTTTTCCTAGTAGTGAGGAATGGAACACTGGACGGCGGTCAAGAATATCCTGAAGTACCTGAAAAGGACTAAGGACATGTTTCTCGTTTATGGAGGTGATCAAGAGCTCGTCGTAAAAGGTTACGTCGATGCAAGCTTTGACACTGATCCGGATGACTCTAAGTCGCAAACCGGATACGTATTTATTCTTAATGGGGGTGCGGTTAGCTGGTGCAGTTCCAAGCAAAGCGAGGTAGCTGATTCTACATGCGAAGCGGAGTACATCGCTGCCTCGAAGGCGGCGAAGGAAGGTGTCTGGATGAAGGAGTTCATGACAGATCTTGGAGTAGTGCCTAGTGCGCTTAACCCAATGACTCTGTTTTGTGATAATACTGGTGCCATTGATTTAGCCAAGGAACCAAGATTTCACAAGAGGACCAGACACATAAAGCGATGTTTCAATTCCATCCGCGATTACATCAAGGAGGACGACATAAATATTTGCAAAGTACACACGGATCTGAATGTTGCAGATCCGATGACTAAACCTCTTCCAAGGGCTAAACATGAACAACACCAGAACTGCATGGGTGTTCGATTCATTACAATGTAAATCACATAGTGATGTGAACTAGATTATTGACTCTAGTGCAAGTGGGAGACTGTTGGAAATATGCCCTAGAGGCAATAATAAATTGGTTATTATTATATTTCCTTGTTCATGATAATCGTTTATTATCCATGCTATAATTGTATTGATTGGAAACTCAAATACATGTGTGGGTACATAGACAACACTGCGTCCCTAGTAAGCCTCTAGTTGACTAGCTCGTTGATCAAAGATGGTTAAGGTTTCCTAGCCATTGACATGAGATGTCATTTGATAACGGGATCACATCATTAGGAGAATGATGTGATGGACAAGACCCAAACTATAAACGTAGCATATGATCGTGTCAGTTTATTGCTATTGTTTTCTGCATGTCAAGTATCTGTTCCTATGACCATGAGATCATGCAACTCCCTGACATCGGAGGAGTACCTTGTGTGTATCAAACGTCGCAACGTAACTGGGTGACTATAAAGGTGCTCTACAGGTATCTCCGAGGGTGTCTGTTGGGTTGGCATGGATCAAGACTGGGATTTGTTACTCCGTATGACGGAGAGGTATCTCAGGGCCCACTCGGTAATACAACATCACAATGAGCCTTGCAAGCAATGTGACTAAAGTGTTAGCCACGAGATCTTGTATTACGGAACGAGTAAAGAGACTTGCCGGTAACGAGATTGAACTAGGTATAGAGATACCGACGATCGAATCTCAGGCAAGTAACATACCGAAGAACAAAGGGAACAGCATACGGGATTAACTGAATCCTTGACATAGAGGTTCGACCGATAAAGATCTTCGTAGAATATGTAGGAGCTAATATGGGCATCCAGGTCCTGCTATTGGTTATTGATCGTAGAGGTGTCTCGGTCATGTCTACATAGTTCTCGAACCCGCAGGGTCTACACACTTAACGTTTGGTGACGATTAGTATAGTTGAGTTATTGTGTTGGTGACCGAAGGTTGTTCGGAGTCCCGGATAAGATCCAGGACATGACGAGGGTCTCCGGAAGAGTCCGGAGGTAAAGATTAATATATGTGATAATAGTGTTTTGATCTCCGGAAAGGTTCCGGAATTCACCGGAAGGGATTCCGGGTGTTTACCGAAGTGTTCGGGTGCAGCAACACTTTATATGAGCCAAAGGGGTAAAGCCCATGAGGTATTGGAAAGTGCAAAAGGAAGTTTTGCTACTGCCTTAAGCGGTACTACCGCTGGTAAAGGCAGTACTACCGCGTAAGCGGTACTACCGCTTGTTGGAAGCGGTACTACCGCCCAAGCGGTACTACCGCTTGTGTGAAGCGGTACTACCGCTTGTGCGCGGTACTGCAGGGATCCGAGTTGGACTCTTTCCCTGCGGGCCAAACCGACCTTGTGCGGGCAAAACCGACCTGGAGGAGGCTTTTACTCCAAGTTTAGACCCCAAGGCTCAACATATAAATAGAGGGGCAGGGCTAGCACACGGGACACATTAAGATTTCCCAAGCCGTGTGTCGGCAACCCTAACCCTCTAGTTCTCCCGTCATAATCTTCGTAGTGCTTGGCGAAGCCCTGCAGAGATTGTTCCTCACCAACATCACCACGCTGTCGTGCTGCCGGAACTCATCTACTACTTCATCATCGCTCGCTGGATCGAGGAGGTGAAGGCGTCATCAAGCCGTACGTGTGTTCAACGCGGAGGTGCCGTCCGTTCGGCACTAGTTCGTGATCGGATCGAGGGACGACTTGCGATTTGGATCGCGGAGACGTTCGACTACATCAACCGCGTTTCTTAATGCTTCCGCTTAGCGATCTACAAGGGTATGTAGATTCACTCTCCCTCTCGTAGATGCTCATCACCATGGATAGATCTTGTGTGTGCGTAGGAATTTTTTTGTTTCCCATCCAACGTTCCCCAACAAAAGATGATGGAAGTAACTTTGTAGATTGGGCCCGTAATCTGAGGATTATCCTCACGGCTGCCCAAAAGGCTTATGTCCTTGATGCACCGCTTGGTGAGAAACCCCCTCCAGCGTCTGTGGACGTTATGAACGCCTGGCAGGCGCGTGTTGATGACTACTCAATAGTTCAGTGCGCCATGTTGTATGGCTTAGAACCGGGACTTCAAAGGCGTTTTGAACGTCATGGAGCATATGAGATGTTCCAGGAGTTGAAGTTTATTTTTGAGAAGAATGCCCGGATCGAGAGGTATGAGACCTCCGATAAGTTCTATGCTTGCAAGATGGAGGAGAACGGGTCTGTCAGTGAACACATACTCAAAATTTCTGGGTATTACAACCGTCTGGCTGAGTTGGGAGTTGTGCTCCCGCCTGAGGCGATCACTAACAGAGTTCTTCAATCGCTACCACCTAGCTACAAGAGCTTTGTGTTGAACTATAACATGCAAGGGATGAACAAGTCAGTCACCGAGCTGTTTGCGATGCTGAAAGTCGCTGAGTCAGACATCCAAAAGGAGCATCAAGTGTTGATGCTCAATAAAACCACTAGTTTCAAGAAGAATGGCAAGGGCAAGAAGGGAAACTCCAAGAAGAGTGGCAAAGTAGTTGCCCCTCCCGTGAAGAAACCCAAGGCTTGGCCCAAGCCGGAAACCGAGTGCTTCTATTGCAAGGGAACTGGCCACTGGAAGCGGAATTGCCCCAAGTATCTGGCCGACAAGAAGGGGGCCAACGCCAAACAAGGTATATATGATATACATGTTATTGATGTGTACCTTACCAACTCTCGTTGTAGTGCCTGGGTATTTGATACCGGTGCGGTTGCTCACATTTGCAACTCAAAGCAGGAACTGCGGAATAGACGGAGGCTGGCGAAGGACAAAGTGACGATGCGCGTGGGAAATGGTTCCAAGGTTGATGTGATCGCCGTCGGCACGCTCGCTCTTCGATTACCATCGGGATTAGTGATGAACCTGAATAATTGTTATTTAGTGCCTGCGTTGAGCATGAACATTATATCTAGATCTTGTTTAATGCGAGACGGTTACTCATTTAAATCAGAGAATAATGGTTGTTCTATTTATATGGGTAATATCTTTTATGGTCATGCACCCATTGTGAGCGGTTTATTCTTATTGAATCTCGATAGTGATGATACACATGTTCATAACATTGATGCCAAAAGATGTAGATTTGATAATGATAGTACGGCTTTCTTGTGGCACTGCCGCTTAGGTCATATTGGTGTAAAACGCATGAAGAAACTCCATGCTGATGGACTTTTGGAGTCACTTGATTTTGAATCACTTGACACATGCGAACCATGCCTCATGGGCAAGATGACTAAGACCACGTTCTCCGGAACAATGGAATGGGCAAGTGACTTGTCGGAAATCATACATACTGATGTGTGCGGTCCGATGAGCATTGAGGTGCGCGGTGGATATCGTTATTTTCTCACCTTCACCGACGATTTGAGTAGATATGGGTATATTTACTTAATGAAACACAAGTCTGAAACGTTTGAAAAGTTCAAGCAATTTTAGAGTGAAGTTGAGAATCATCGTAACAAGAAAATCAAATTCCTACGATCTGATCGAGGGGGAGAATATTTGAGTTATGAGTTTGGCAGTCACTTAAGACAATGTGGAATTGTTTCACAGTTGACGCCACCTGGAACACCACAGCGTAATGGTGTGTCCGAACGTCGTAATCGAACCTTATTGGATATGGTGCATTCTATGATGTGTCTTGCCGATCTGTCACTATCATTTTGGGGTTATGCGTTAGAGACAGCTGCATTCACTTTAAATAGGGCACCATCTAAGTCTGTTGAGACGACACCGTATGAACTGTGGTTTGGCAAGAAACCAAATTGTCGTTTCTTAAAGTTTGGGGATGCGATGCTTATGTCAAAAGGCTTCAGCCAGAAAAGCTTGAACCCAAAGCGGATAAATGCGTCTTCATAGGATACCCAAAAGAGACGGTTGGGTATACCTTCTATCTCAGATCCGAAGGCAAAGTGTTTGTCGCTAAGAACGGGTCCTTTCTCGAGAAAGAGTTTCTCTCAAAAGAATTGAGTGGGAGGAAGATAGAACTTGATGAGGTTGTTGAACCTTTACTTCAACCATAGAGTAGCACTACGCAGAAAGATGTTTCTGTGGAACCTACGTCAGTTGAAGAGGAAGCTGATGATGGTGATCATGAAGCTTCGGATTAAGTTACTATCGAACCTCATAGGTCGACAAGGATACGTATTGCTCCTGAGTGGTATGGTAACCCTGTCTTAAAGGTCATGTTGTTGGACCACGATGAACCTACGAGCTATGGAGAAGCGATGGTGGGCCCAGATTCCGACAAATGGTTAGAGGCCATGAAATCCGAGATGGGATCCATGTATGAAAACAAAGTATGGACTTTGGAAGTATTACCTGAAGGGCGAAAGGCCATTCAGAATAAATGGATCTTCAAGAAGAAGACGGACGCAGACGGTAATGTCACCGTCTATAAAGCTCGACTTGTGGCAAAGGTTTTTTCACAAGTTCAAGGAGTTGACTACGATGAGACTTTCTCACCCGTAGCGATGCTTAAGTCCGTCAGAATCATGTTAGCAATAGCTGCATTTTGCGATTGTGAAATTTGGAAGATGTATGTCAAAACAGCGTTCCTTAACGGTTTTCTTAAGGAAGAGTTGTATATGATGCAACCAGAAGGTTTTGTCGATCCAGAGAATGCTGACAAAGTTTGTAAACTCCAACGATCCATTTATGGACTGGTGCAAGCGTCTCGGAGTTGGAATCTTCGCTTTGATGAGGTGATCAAAGCGTTTGGGTTTATACAAGTTTACGGAGAAGCTTGTATTTACAAGAAAGTGAGTGGGAGCTCTATAGCGTTTCTAATATTATATGTGGATGACATATTGCTGATTGGAAACAATATAGAAATTTTGGGAAGCGTGAAGGAATATTTGAACAAGAGTTTTTCAATGAAGGACCTAGGAGAAGCTGCTTTCATATTAGGCATCAAGATCTATAGAGATAGATCGAGACGCTTAAAAGGACATTCACATAGCACATACCTTGATAAAGTTTTGAAGAAGTTCAAAATGGATCAGTCCAAGAAGGGGTTCTTGCCTGTTTTGCAAGGTGCGAAGTTGAGTAAGACTCAATGCCCAGCGACTACAGAGGATAGAGAAAAGATGAGTGTCATCCCCTATGCTTCTGCCATAGGCTCTATCATGTATGCGATGCTGTGCACAAGACCAGATGTCAGCCTTGCCATAAGTATGGCCGGAAGGTTTCAAAATGATCCAGGAGTGGAACACTGGACAGCGGTCAAGAATATCCTTAAGTACCTGAAAAGGACTAAGGAAATGTTTCTCGTTTATGGAGGTGATCAAGAGCTCGTCGTAAAGGGTTACGTCGATGCAAGCTTTGACACTGATCCGGATGACTCTAAGTCTCAAACCGGATATGTATATATTCTAAATGGGGGAGCGGTAAGTTGGTGCAGTTCCAAGCAAAGCGTGGTAGCTGATTCTACATGCGAAGCGGAGCCACGTAAAATAAAATTTTACATAAACCGATTAGAGGCGTCTAACTTGGTTTTGCAGGATGTGCATGTGATGTGGTATAGCAGCTCTCATATTAATTCGATTATGTATGAGATGACTATATGATGTAAATTTATTAACATGACCTGCGTGTCATGATTCGGCATGATGGCTGGAGCCATATGATTGTCACTTTAATGACATGCGGGTCAACCTTAAGTAATGCACTTATTTTATTAGCTATAGAGATAGCAATATTATCTGGTGCATCGACAAGGTGGTGGCAATCTTCGCGAAGGTGAACACCGACGCAAATGCCGAAGACGAAGAAATACTAGACTTCTCCGTCAGAAGGGGCTATACCATATCATGCTATTATGAATTGCCTGAGATGTTTATCCCTCTTGATGCACCCTTTTGATTGCGCGGTAGTCGCTTTTTATTAGGGTGATCTCTCACTTAAAAATATCAAGTAGTTAGTGTTCTCCCAAGTGTAACACCGTCATGGCACCTATCTCTTCGGGGTATCACATGGATGCATGGGTACGAACGATTAGAGAAGTGTGAGGTGGGTGAGTTGAGACCTCACAGCAAGATCACTTGGTTGTCTTAACATTCCGGAGGATCGTCCTGAGCTCGAAACACGCCCATCGAAAGATGAACAAGACTCACATAGAGATGTGATTGGCAAGTTGGCCTACCAAATGAAATTCTCGTCACTTGAGATGGATGCATCCTTGGCGTTGAATTGAAATTTGGATCGTGAATCACTCACAATCAATTATGAGAGATATTGATTTGAGTGGGAGCGCACTTTAGAATAAAATTGTTTATTCACTAGTTCAAATTAATTATGAACAAAGTCTAAGTGAAACTTGTGTTTACCGTTGTAGATCAAATGGCTCGCAACGCCGCGTTCAACTTAGGCCCGATGTTAGAGAAAGAGAAGTTAGCTGCGACTGGAAACAACTATGCGGACTGGGTCCGTAACCTGAGGATTGTCCTCAGGGGCGCTAAGAGAATGTATGTGCTTGAATCTCCTCTTCCAGCTAAACCAGCGGCAACTGCCCCGGAAAATGAACAAAATGTCTGGGCCACTAAGGATGATGATTACAACTTAGTGCAGTGCCTCATGCTAGCTTGCATGAGTCCAGAGCTTCAAAAACGTTTTGAATTCCATAATGCCTGTGATATGATCCGGGAATTGGATGCTCTGTACAAGGAAACTGCATGGTCTGAACGATTTGATATCATGAAGACCGTGATGGATTGCAAGATGGCTGAGGGCAGTTCAGTTGGCGAACACGTGGTCAAAATGATTGGCTACGCTGAAAGGCACTACAGGAATCAGGCACTTTGCCGTCTGCCATGGCAGACGGCAAAGGAATGTCTGGCGGACGGCAAAGCCCTTTGCCGTCAGCTAGCAGACGGCCCCACGTCCGGCTGAATGAACTATGGCAGGGGGCTGCTTTGCCGTCTGCTTAAATAAAGCGGACGGCAAAGAAGTTTGCCGTCAGCCATACTAAGCAAGCAGACGGCAAATCCCTTGGACGACAGAGGGATAGGGTTAGGCCCGTTAGGTGGCTAACGGCGTACTTTGCCGTCTGCCAGTAGACGGCAAAGGCGCAAAGTTCTTTGCCGTCTGCCAGCTGACGTCAGCTGACGTCAGGCGTCAGCTGGGGCCAATGCATGCCCTTTGCCGTCTGCCAGCAGACGGCAAAGCACACCAGCCTTTGCCGTCTGCTGGCAGACGGCAAAGTACCCAAATAGGCCAGCCCAGGTGCCCCCCAGGTTGCACAGGTAGCTGCCACGTGGCAGCTTTGCCGTCCGCTCACAGACGGCAAAGCTCTTTGCCATCTGCTGGCAGATGGCAAAGTGCCTGTATTGCCCCTGTTAATTCTGTTTTTTCTTAAATTCAATCAATTTCACACACACACACACACATATATATATATATATATATATATATATATATATATATTCATTTGAAAATACTTTCAACAAGCATACATATCCCTGCCATATGGATATGATCATCCAACACATATATATACCAAATCAAAAGTCCATATCCAACATATATATAGCCAACATATCCAACAATTAAGCAAAAAGTCCATATACAATGGTTTCATCGATACATACATATATAGGTAGCAAGTTTCAAATTGTTCATCCTACAAAATCAAAACAAAAAGGAAGGACAAGGAGAAGAGTAGACTCCATCAACACAAGCTTCCGTGATTTGAAGCAAATCTGCAAAATGGGAAAGAAGAAAGTTAGAAGAAGAAGAAGAAGAAGAAGAAGAAGACTAGAAGAAGAAGAAGAAGAAGAAGAAAAAGAAGAAGAAGAAGAAGAATTTTTCTTCTCTTTCTTTTTCTCCTCTTCTTTTTCTTCTTCTTATTGCTTACTTGTGTCATTTTAGAGCTAACCTAGGTAAATAGGTCATTTTGGAGCTAAGTAAGGTTATTATGTCATTTTCGAGGAAAATAAGCTAAGTATATGACATTTTGGAGGTAACCAAGGTTATTATGCCATTTTTGACCTAAGTATGCTAAGTATGTCATAAATGAACTAAATAAGCTAAGTATGGGTCATTAATGAGCTAACCTAGGTAATTATGCCATTTTTGAGCTAACTAAGCATATTAAGTCATTTTGGAGGAAAAAATGCTAAGTGTATGTCATATTAGAGCTAACGTAGGTAAATAGGCCATTTTGGAGCTAAACCAAGGTTATTATGCCATTTTTTACCTAAGTAAACTAATTATGTCATAAATGAACTAGCTGAGCTAAGTATAGGTCATTATTGAGCTATCTTAGGTAGTTATGCCATTTTTTAGCTAACTAAGCATATTAAGTCATTTTGGAGGAAAAAAATGCTAAGTATAGGTCATTTTAGAGCTATCCTAGGTAAAATAGGTCATTTTGGAGCTAAGTAAGGTTATTATGTCATTTTTGAGGAAAATAAGCTAAGTATATGACATTTTGGAGCTAAACCAAGGTTATTATGCCATTTTTACCTAAGTAAGCTAATTATGTCATAAATGAACTAGCTAAGCTAAGTATAGGTCATTTGAGAGCTAACCTAGGTAAAATAGGTCATTTTGGAGCTAAGTAAGGTCATTATGTCATTTTCGAGGAAAATAAGCTAAGTATATGACATTTTGGAGGTAACCAAGGTTATTATGCCATTTTTGACCTAAGTAAGCTAAGTATGTCATAAATGAACTAGCTAAGCTAAGTATAGGTCATTTTTGAGCTAGCCTAGGTAGTTATGCCATTTTTAAGCTAACTAAGCATATTAAGTCATTTTGGAGGAAAAAATGCTAAGTGTAGGTCATTTTAGAGCTATCCTAGGTCAAATAGGTCATTTTGGAGCTAAGTAAGGTTATTATGTCATTTTTCGAGGAAAATAAGCTAAGTATATGACATTTTGGAGCTAAAACAAGGTTATTATGCCATTTTTGACCTAAGTAAGCTAATTATGTCATAAATGAACTAATTAAGCTAAGTATATGTCATTATTGAGCTAGCCTAGGTAAAATAGGTCATTTTGGAGCTAAGTAAGGTTATTATGTCATTTTCGAGGAAGATAAGCTAACTATATGACATTTTGGAGCTAAATAGGTCATTTATTAAGCTAAGTATGCATTTGTTAAGCAAAACACTAGGGAAAACGTACCGTCATCACGGAGGTGAAGGACCGGTCGCGCCAGTGGCAGACGCAGAAGGATCTGTCGATGCTTGTCGGGAGTTACGCTGCACCAAAGATCATTTGCAATGTCTCGTTAGCATGATGCAACTCAAATGTGAAGAATAGTAACTAATGACCATTCAAATGAAACTCACCGTGCCCGCCGGAGCAATGGCTGGCATCGGCGGAGGGGTCTGACCGTTGCTCTGGCACATGGTCTGCACATTTGGTTTTCACGAGTCAGTCATATTAGTTAGTAATGAAATGAACATTACGTGCATGATTTGGCTAATATGCAGAAGAAACTTACCACGAAGAGCTCGTATAAGGCCCGGTGAGACGCGTTGTTCCGGTTCCTCTCCTCCTCCAATAGCGTAGCAGTCCTCTCCTCCAACTCCCTCTCCCTCTCCGCCGCCTGCCTCTTTGCCTCCGCCAGAAGCTCCTGGGTCTTCGCTCTCTCTTTCTCAAGAGCAGCCTGCAACACCACTCCTCGTTAGCATTGTAATCATCGACGGCCGCACACACAATGTAATGGAGGAAAGGTATCTGAGTCCGTATAACTAACCTCGATTTGGAGCTCCATTGGCCATGGACGAGGCCTTATCTCAGGATCGAGGCTCGTCTGGCGCTTCTTGATCTCTGGGAGAGTGCTAGGACAACGTATCAGTCCATCCCCAATGGCTATCGAGCCATGGGGCCTCCCGCCACCAGATATCATCACCAGCTCTGGATCAAGAGGTTGCCGGCTCGGGTTAAAGTCCTCCCCTTTCCTCGCCTTCCCCTCATCTCTGTACCTCACGAGCTTATTGTGGGAGGAGATGTTGGTGAAGCTCTCTGGATGATCATGGTCAGACTCAGAGAATGCCTTGGCCTTCTTGTACTTTGCAGTATGGGCCATGCCATAGAGGTCGAACACCTCTGGCACCTCCGTCTTGTTGTGTCGCGCCTAAAAGAGAGGAACAAAGTATTAGTTAAGGGCTCAAGCTAGCATGAAGAATGAAATTGCATGAATCATGAAGCAAACCACATACCCAGTTATTCCTGAACTCATATAGGTTGGTGCTCCCTTGATGGTGTGGCACACCAACCATTTTGGCAAGCCGCTCCTTGGCATTGTTGTGGACGGCTAGCCATTGGGGAGAGCACCACTCATCCACCAACGCCTCCCAACAGTCCATCCTATCTGCACACCATCTCGGGGGCACCTAAGTTAGTCAAGAGAAATTTCAGCGCTACGCCTACGAATCAAATCAAGGAAACTAAGTACAAGGCCTTAAGAATAGGTATTTACCTTCATGTACTTCTCCTTACTCAGAAACTTGCCGCGACACTTCGTCTTGGACCTCTTAATACCAGCCGAGGCGTAGTAGTCTCGAACAGCCTGCACCTGAGCCTTGTGCCGTAAGTTCTGAAGTAGGCGCCTACACTCGGCTTCGATAACCATAGCCGCGGCCTCCTCCTCTCCCTCAAGACACCTGTAGAAGGTCTGCAATCAAACAAGACAACACTGATTAGTATAATAACTCGGTACTGTTGATTTTTAATTCTGTAAAGGAGAAATTACCCAAAACGTCTGGATCACCATCTCGGCCCTCGTGCGGCACAAGACACCGTCGATCCTCTCCTGTGGCGGGGCCGGGGCAGCCAAGTACAGCTTCCAGCTCAGTCCGAGCTGTCGAACCTGACCCTCACCAGGCAACGTGACCCACCCCGGGAAGTTCTGCCGGCAAAGCACACCAAGGACAAAGTTGGGCTTGCGGATACCAGGGCCGTGTATCCAACCCCTGCAGTATGACAAGGCCAACGCATTAGATTTTGAAGAAACGTGAAGGCAAAAGGTTAAAAAAGAGTAAATGCACTTACTTCTCCCCATTAGGTGCAATCAACCACCTCTGCTCGTGGGTCGCCGGCACGGGCGGGAGCTTTGTACCACCACGCTGGCAGACGTTGCCCCCCTTAACCAGCTCGCCCTCGCTATAGCTATCATCCGAAAAGTGATCCTCGCCACCATCAGCATGGCCACGCGCCTCCGGCGGCCAGTCCCCCCCATCGGGTCGACTGCGACGTAGCCTGATCCGTGCTCTGCTCCGGAGTCTCGTGGGACGAAGCCTCTGGGACCGGAGTCTCGTGGGGCGAAGGCTCGGCGGCCCGAGGCTCGTGGACCGGAGTCTCGTGGGGCGAAGGCTCGGCGACCCGAGGCTCGTGGATAGGAGTCCGAGACGGGTCCACCTCAGACGGAGCAGTCCTGTGGTCGGGTGAATCAGCTGGGGGTGGCGGCGAGGAAGGCGTAGCGTCCTTGCTACCTCTCCCGCCACCATGGCCACCTCTAGTACCCCTCTTCTTCCCCCGACCTCTCCCGGCCGAAGAAGAAGCGCCCGCCGGTGGTGTCTGCATACTGAGATACAGCGCTCTCCGGAGGTGCTGGGGTGGAATGGAAGCACCCCTCCCACCACGCACCGAGGAAGGAGCCTCGGAGCGCTCTGGACCCGCGCCCACCACCTGTCAACACCTGCAATGACAAAGAGTAAACGAAATTAGTACAACATAAAAAAATTGAATACCTGACATGAATAATGATATGTATATAATTTAAGTGTATCATCATCATGAACATAATAAAAAATGGAATACCTAACATGAACTAATTAATAATATATATGTACGTAATAATAATTGAATACCTGACATGAACTAATATTAATCTTCATCGTCTATATATGCTCCGGGGTCAATAAATGCATCATCATCATCACTATCAGTAATGACGTGCTCATCATCATCATCAATAAATGCATCAACATGTGGAAGGCCTCCTTTACGTAATCGGTCAAGCATTGACAGGTCATCCGCAGCAGTAACCTCTTCTTGTTCCGGCTCAGGGGTGAAGTCGGATTCACTGTCGCTGTCTACTTCAATGTTCTGGGGTGAAGTAGAGCGGTTCTTGAAACGTTTTTTGGAAAGACGTGTTTCTTGGAAGAATTCTCCTTCATATGTGTCTGGGTTAATGTGAGGTTCATAATCCTCTTCATTGGGGGGAGGTGGTCTAACATGTGGCGGCACTTCATAAACGACATCCCAACCATTGAGATTTGGATCACTTTGACAGGCCCACGGTAGATAGAAAACTTGGGTTGCCTGTTGAGCCATAATATAGACATCGGGAACATCCAAATGGGTGCTTTTTTGATTTCGACTAGCCCTATATGTTCACGAGTCCTTCTAGTCTCCTTCGGCTGGAACCAATAACATTTGAAGACTACGACGTTTGGTGGGTTTGCACCATAGAATAGAAGTTCATAAATTGCTTCAACTATTCCATAATACTCGGTATCTCCTTCGCCGATAGCAGAGACACCACAATTTGTAGACTTTCGGTCGGCCATAGATAGCTCTTTGTCATAGGTACGAAAGCGATACCCGTTGATGTCGTATTTGTCAAATGAACGGACCTTATAGTCAAAACCATTAGCGACTTGTCTCAATTCGGCATCCATAGACTCTGAATTAGCCTACAAGTTTAATACGAAAGGATTGTTGCATTAGCCGCAATTTAGACGAAGAAATGAAATGGTCTAATGGAAATTACCGTTTGTTTGAACCAAGAGATGAAACCGGGATAGCCGCCTCCATGCTTTGCCAGAAGCTCATACTCTTCGACGGAATCCTTTTGGATCACCGCTCCATACGAGAATTTGGCGACGTATCGACTGTAGCAAATATCCGGGAATAAGAGCAGTTCAAAGGAATTAGAAGTTGCGAAACAATGTACCGAGAACTTACTCGATGTACGGCCGCACTTCTGTTAGGTTGGTGAAGATATACAACGAAATGGTCCGCCATTCTTCGACATCCAACGATAACGAATTAGAAGCACCGGCTGGTGCGAGCTTCCCATTGAATAGGCTGAGGTTGGATCCACCCTTTTTAGGGTCGCCAGCATTGTACCGAGGCTTCGGATTATGCAAATGATGATTTTTGGCTTCGTAGTATGCTGTCATGAAGTTTGCCACCTCCTCAGTAATGAATGCCTCGGCCATCGATGATTTAATTCTACGTTTATTTTTACATTTTGCTCGAAGCGTCTTCTGCATCCTCTCAGTTGCGTAGCACCAACGATTCTGCATGGCCCCCCCCAATCGTGCCTCGGTCGAGAGATGCAAAATCAAATGCTGCATTGGATTAAAGAAGCCCGGTGGGAAGATCTTCTCTAACTTGCAGATCAACTCCGACGCCAACTCTTCCATTTCATCTAGCAAGCCAGGCGATAGTTCTTTTGCACAAAGAACACGGAAGAAATAGCTCAGCTCTGCCAGTACTAGTCATTCATCCTCAGGGATAAAGCCACGCAACATCACCGGCATTACCCGCTCAAGCCATATGTGCCAATCATGACTCTTGAGACCAAATATTTTCAATTTTTCAAGACTCGCTCCCCTCTTTAGATTCGCTGCATACCCATCGGGGAACATCAACTCCTTTTTCACCCACAGGATAATTTCCCTCATATCTGGCCTTCCAAGATTGAACCATGCCTTTGGCTTCGTCCAGTTCTGCTTTCCTTTCGGTTGTCGCATGTTTTGTAACGGTCTATCACATAGAGCCTCCTGATCGACTCTAGCCTTAGGATTATCCTTTGACTTCCCCTCTATGCCGAACAATGTACCAAAGAGGGCCTCGGCGACATTCTTTTCAGTGTGCATCACGTCGATGTTGTGTGGGCAAAGGAGGTCTGTGAAGTAAGGCAGATCCCACAAGCATGTCTTGTGAGTCCAGGCGTGTTCCGAATTATACCCCTTGAAATACCCTGGATGCTCTGGATCCGGCTCGAGAGCGTTTAACTGATCCAGGGTCTGTTGGCCTGTCAACACAGGTGGTGCAGAGTTTTTGACAACTCTACCATTGATGAATTTCTTCTTGTCTTTTCTGAACTTATGGCGAGGATCCAGGAACTGTCTATGCAAGTCGAAGCAAGAATACTTGCGACCCGCATCCAGCCAACGAAACTCAAGAGCTTCCTTGCATGTGGGGCACGGGAACCTTCCATGCACACACCAGCCAACGAATAGCACATACGCCGGCAAGTCATGCATCGAGTACATGTACCACACATGCATTAGGAAGTTTTTTTTGTAGCGGCGTCGTATGTCTTGATCCCATTATCCCAAGCTTCTTGCAATTCATCCTTAAGCGGCTGCATGTACACATTCATACTCTTCCCCGGATAGTTGGGCCCCGGAATTATCAACGTCAGGAAAATGTTCTTTCTTTGCATAATCTGTCCGGGGGGGAGATTGAGTGGAATGACAAATACAGGCCAACAACTGTATTGGGCTGCCATCATACCAAACACATTGAACCCATCCGTGCTGATGGCGACTCGAGGATGCCTTGGATCTGCCGCTTTATCATGATGTATTGCATCGAAGTGCTTCCACGCAAAAGCGTCCGATGTGTGTACCAACATCTGATTCCCATCTGCATCTAGTTCGGTTCTTTTGCCCAATTTGTGCCATGTCATCTGTCTGGCCGTCTCTTCGACCATGAAAAGATGTTGAAGTCTTGGTATGATTGGCATATACCTAAGAACATTAACTGGGATTTTTGTCTGACTCTTCTCACCCATACCGTTGTCTACCAAAACATACCTGGAAGACTTGCAAATGGGACAATAGTTCAAGTCCGCATACTCAAGCCTAAATAAGGCACATCCATTCTCACAGGCATCTATCTTCTCATAGGGCATCTTAAGTACACGGAGGATTTTGTCCGACTGGTACAGGTTTGCAGGCACTACATGGCCTTTGGGTAGAAAGCGTCCAAATAGTGTCATCATCGCGTCGTAGCATTCTCTGCCCAAGTTGAATTGAGCCTTCAGAGCCATTACTTGTGCGATGCCATCCAGCTGACAAAGCTCAGTGTGCTCGTGGAGAGGACGTTTTGAAGACTCCAACATATCATTGAAGGCCTTTGCAGATTCCTTCATCTCATCGTCCGAATCCCGAGCATCATCAAAGTCTTCCACCATGTCTTCGATCCCGGTACCATGCTCGTCGGTGCGACGACGGCCCACCTCAGCTCTGGCACGTTGGGCAGACTCACCATGAAATGTCCAGACCGTATAAGCAGGCGTAAAACCCCACTTCTACAGGTGTTTACTCATTTCAAGCTCTGTCCTCTCATGATAGTTGTCGCACCGGACACAGGGGCACCAGGTTTTTCTCTGGCCATTTGCAAATGCGGCTCTCACAAACCCCTTGGTTTTTGTTAACCATTCATCGGTCCTGTCTTTCTGACTAGTGTGAACGGTGTACATCCACGCACGATCACTCATCTTGCCTAGCTACTGGACACACAAGAAATATATACATAATTCAGCAAACCATATTCATCAGTTAATGGAGTTTGTCAGTTTTATTACGTCCATGCAACCTAGACGCTAATAGGTAAAGGTAGGTCCTAATCCCACCCGAGTATGTGTAGATTGGGTTCGTTTTCCCATGCTCTGCTCCGGATCCGATACAAAATTTTGGCAGCACCTCCCCGTTGTTCTCCTGATACACGTCTCGGCAATAAGCAGAGAGGATGTGTACCCGGAGAACAACAGGGAGGCACTGACGAAATTCTGGATCGGCTCCGGAGCAGAGCATATGGGAAAACGAACCCAATCTACACATACTCGGGCTGTCCATGGATAACGTTGGACAATTCAAAAGAATCACGGTTATAAATATGC
The DNA here is from genome assembly GCA_039707655.1 of Elymus sibiricus. Lineage (NCBI taxonomy): Eukaryota > Viridiplantae > Streptophyta > Magnoliopsida > Poales > Poaceae > Elymus > Elymus sibiricus. Next base: position 32,756,262 of record CM077666.1, read on the forward strand.
AAATGCATGCATATTTATAGATGTAACCCTTTCGAACGGGAGACGCATAGGGGTCACGCATACTGATGATTGAAGACACCTATAGCTAGCAAGTTTCATCGGCACGAAGACCGGAACAGAGCAAATGAAGGGGGGAGGAGGTGATGTCATTTGTGCTCACCCACGAACGCAGGGGCGGAGCTCGTTGAACGCACGGGGAGGTCGTCGAACACCAGACCCTTGCAGCGACGAAACAACTGCACATTTAAATCCACCAGATCAACACAAATATATATGATGTTTTTCATAACAAAATCAGAAAATATATGACCTAACTCATAATTCACAAATATATGACGGGGTGTCGGGTCGGAGTGTCGGGGTGTCGTGGTGTCGGAGTTTCGGGTCGGGGTGTCGTGGTGTCGGAGTGTCGGGTCGGGGTGTCGTGTCTTGGTGTCGGGGTGTCGGGGTGTCAGGGTGTCGGTCGGGGTGTCGGGGTGTCGAGGTGTCGTGTCGGGCTGTCATTTAGGGTTCCATCGACGCCAAGGAACCCCCTAACCTAAATAGCCGTCATTTAGGGTTCCATCGACGCCGAGGAACCCCCTAACCCGCTCGTCCCCGGGCGCCCTCAGGTATGGCGATGCACGGTTGACGGGTCAGCACTCGGACCAGGGGATTCTCGGCCTGGGCGACGGCGCCGGGACCGGCGGGACCCACTGGCTCCACCATCTATCCCCTCGGCGACCGACGATCCTCGACCCTCTGGCCCGACCCTCAACCCCTTGGCGACCGGTGATCCTCGACCCTCGTTCCCGACCCTCGACCCTAGTTTTGGCGACCGGCAATCCTCGACCCGGTTCCGTCGGCGCCGACGCACCCCTCGACCCGGTTCCTGATCCTCGACCCGGTTCTTCTTCTTCTTGTTGTTTTCTTCTCCTCCTCCTCCTCCTCTTCTTCTTTTCTTCTCTTCCTCCTCCTCTTCTTCTTCTTCTTCCTCTTCTTCTTCTTCTTCTTATTTTCTTTTATTTTTTTCATCTTTCTTCTTTCTTCTTAACCTAAACTAAACTAAATCTAAACCTAAACCTAAAAAAACAGAAAAAAACCTAAACTAAACTAAACCTAAACTAAATCTAAAAAAACAGAAAAAAACTGAGGAGAAGAGCTCACCTTGGGAGGGGGGCGGCCGGTGGAGGGGGCCGGTGGAGGAGGGGCTCGGTGCAGGAGAGCCGCCGCAGGGGAGGGGGGCGGGGCGGCCGCCGCAGGGGAGGGGGCGGGGCGGCCTGGGGTAGTGCGGCGTGGGGCAAGGCGGCCGCGGCAGGCGGCGGGCGGCCTGGGCAGGCGGCGGGCCGGGGCGGCGGGGGGTCAGGGGCGGCGGTGGCGGTGGGGGTCGGGGGCGGCTGTGGTGTGGGGGTCGTGGGAGAGAGATCGAGGCAGAGAGAGAAGAGAGAGAGGAGGGGTGGGGGTGATGGCCGTTAGGTACTAACCTCTTTGCCGTCTGCTAGTAGACGGCAAAGAGGTGGGGGGGTTGGGCCGTTACAGCGCTGGCCTCCACTAGACCCCACCCACTTCTTTGCCGTCTGCTAGCAGACGACAAAGAAGTGGCTGATGGCAAATATGATCTTTGCCATCAGCCAGTTCTTTGCCGTCTGTTTTTTGAAAGCAGACGGCAAAGACCTCCTTTGCCGTCTGCTAGCAGACGGCAAAGAAGTGGTTGATGGCAAATCCTCTGATTCCAGTAGTGAGGCTTAAAACCTTGGAATTTCCAATTCCACCAGCCCATATGATGGAGATGTTGCTTGCTTCACTCCCCCCGTCTTATGATGGTTTTACCATGAACTACAACATGAGTGGGATGGAGAAGACAACAAATGAGGTGCTCGCCATGCTGAAAACTGCGGAAGGAGGACTGCGGAAAAATTGCAAGCAAGTGTTGCTTGTGAATAAAACCACCGGTTTCAAAAAGAAAGGCAAGTCCAAGAAGGGCAAGGGCACCGGTAAGACCGGCTCCCGAAGCAACTCTAAGAGCGGAGCCAAGAATGAAACTGAGTGCTTCTACTGCAAGGGCACATGACACTGGAAGAGAAACTGCAAGAAGTATCTGGCAGATAAGAAGTCCGGGAAAATCGGAAAAGGTATAACTGTTATACAGGTTAATGTCATTGATGTTATGCTTGCTAGCGAAAATTCTAAGTCTTGGGTATTTGATACCGGATCGGTTGCTCACATTTTCAACTCGATACAGGGGCTTCAGAAGGTGCGCAAGCTGGCAAAGAATGAAGTCGTGATGCGCGTCGGGAACGGCGCTGGGATCGCCGCTCAAGCCGTCGGCATTATGCCTCTACGGCTCCCTTCAAGATTTACCTTAGAACTAAGTAACTGTTATTTTGTTCAGGCATTGTGTAGAAACATTATCTCTGGATCATGTTTAGTACACAATGGGTACTCCTACAAGTCTGAGAACAATGGTTGTTCGCTTTATTGTAAGGATATGTTTTATGGATTTGCACCCATTGTTGGGGGCCTTTTCATACTAAATCTTGAATGTGGAAATGATGTCTTTAACGTGAATGCTAAACGCCTTAAGAAGGCTGATACCACCACCACTTACTAGTGGCACTGTCGGCTTGGCCACATCGGAAAGAAACGCATGCAAAGACTCCAGAGAGATGGAGTTTTACCGTCCTTTGATTTTGAATCATTCGACACATGTGAAGCTTGTCTGATGGAGAAAATGACCAAGACGCCGTTCACGGGTCATCCTGAACGGGCGGGTGAATTATTGGAAATAATACATAGTGAATTATGTGGTCCAATGAGCACAGCAGCACGGGGTGGGTATTTCTACTTCGTGACTTTTACTGATGATTTAAGTCGGTATGGCTATATCTACTTGATGAAGCATAAGTCGGAAACCTTTGAAAAGTTCAAAGAATTTCAGAATGACGTAGAAAATCATCGTAACAAAAGGATTAAGTTTCTACGATCAGATCGCGGGGGCGAATATCTTAGTCATGAGTTTAGCCAACATCTGAGTGACCGTGGAATCATTTCATAGCTTACGCCTCCCGGAACTCCACAGAGAAACGGAGTATCGGAACGACGTAACCGAACCCTGTTAGACATGGTAAGGTCGATGATGTCTCTTACAGATCTGCCGATATCCTTTTGGGGTCACCCACTGGAAACTGCCACTCACACACTAAACAAAGCACCGTCTAACTCTGTTGAGACTACACCACATGAGATGTGGCATGGGAAGAAACCTTGTGTGTCGCATCTTAAAATTTGGGGTTGTGAGGCATACGTAAAGCGTTTACAGCCAAGCAAACTAGATTCCAGATCAGACAAATGTTACTTTGTAGGTTATCCCAAAAACACCGTTGGGTATTCCTTCTACCACCAGTCCGAGGGCAAAGTGTTTGTCGCAAAAGTTGGACACTTTCTCGAGAAAGAATTTCTCGCTAAAGAATCAAGTGGGAGGATGATGTCTACTACACAACTTATTCTTGTAGACTCGTGTTGGGCCTCCAATCGCAGAGTTTTGTAGGACAGTAGCAATTTTTCCTCAAGTGGATGACCTAAGGTTTATCAATCCGTGGGAGGCATAGGATGAAGATGGTCTCTCTCAAACAACCCTGTAACCAAATAACAAAGAGTCTCTTGTGTCCCCAACACACCCAATATAATGGTAAATTGTATAGTTGCACTAGTTCGGCGAAGAGATGGTGATACAAGTGTAGTATGGTAGTAGATATAGGTTTTTGTAGTGCGAACAATAAAAAACAGCAAGGTAGCAAGTAAAAAAAGTGAGCATAAACGGTATTGCAATGCTTAGAAACAAGGCCTAGGGTTCATACTTTCACTAGTGCAATCTCTCAACAATGCTAACATAATTGGATCATATAACATGTAGGGTAACGCAGTAGAAAACAAAAATTTTCCGACCTACGCACCAGCCCAGGACCACTATGGAGACTGCATACAAGGTTTGATCATTTTTCGTTACCGACTCGTAGCGCAGCGGAAGTAGAGTCGATGACGAACGGCGGTGCAGATCCCCGCAGCTAGGATTTTACAACCTCCCAACCGCGAGGATGTATACCCTCATCTGCCCCGCGGACAGCCCTCCGGGAGGCGGTCGCACAGTCCCCCGGACGGTGTCGCGGACAGCCCTTCGGGAGGACCTCCGAAACTCGGACTGTCACTCGGACAGCCCTTCGGGAGGACCTCCAAAACTCGGACGGTCACACGGACAGCCCTTCGGGAGGCACTCTCAAACTAAGACCGAAACTACGATCTCTCTACAGAGTTGCACACATACGGTGTCATCTATCCGGCAGGGCTTCGCCGTCCAGAACTAGTTCCCACCGGAACCCAGACAGCCTTTTGGCTCTACGAAACTCTTTTCGTGGGAGGGAGAGAAGAAGCCAGATAATGCATGGCATGTGTATGAGAGTTGGAGTGAGGATGGAGAGCTCCTCTCCACCTCCTTATATAGTGGTGGAAGGGGTGAGGGGGGGGCTGAAATTCAGCCCACTAAACATGCACCCACCAAACAAGGAAAACATGTTCCCACCAAACATGGAGAAAACATGTTCCCTTGTCCATGGTGTTCCCCCATGGGGCCCCACCTTCCTCCCAACACTCTCCACCATTTGTGGGGGCTGCCCCCCACCATGGGGGCCCCACCCAACACTTTGTCCAGCCACAAGGGGGCTGTCCCCTAAAGGGGGCGCCCCCAAAAACAGCCCAAAAACAGCCCCCACGATCCGTGGGATCTTGTCCCCTCTCGCTGGGACAAGATGTTTTCCGAAACTATTTCTTCTGAAAAATTCCGAAAGGTCCCAGAACATTTCCGGCACCCTCTAAAATTATCTGGACGCGCTCCGGAATATTTCCGGTATGGTGGTTTAATTTAAAACCATCTTCGTTTACCCGGTAAACAATTCCGGCAGCTCCGAAAACCTTTTTCGGTTTTTTCTCCAGAAAAATTCCAGAAATTACCAGACCAATCTAGCAACCTCCAAAACATTCCCGGTGCTTGCCGAAACCTTTTTGGATCAATGGTTTTATCCGAAACAACTTTTCGGTTTTACCGAAACTTTTCCGGTGTTCTCTCCGGAACTTTTCCATCGTCTCTGAAACCTTTCCAGTGACTTTCTCTCGGACTCCTCGTCTAGTATTCAGCAGATAGATGACCCTTAAGCGTGTGACCCTATAGGTTCGGTGAAGTATAGACATGACCCGGAACCCCTTCCGATCAATGATCAACATCGGAGCCGTGGACACCCATATTGATCCCTATACCCACACGAATGAATATTCGAGTGAACCTCGAGTTGCCGTGTGCTATTCCTGTTGCTTTGCGATATGTTACAAATACCCGAGGTGAGACATGTTGGCATCCCCATGGATCAACACCTTGTCTACTATGCCAGTTACCTCGTTGCCGGTATTGTTCTCTTTTCTCGTTCCCGTGTTCCGGCATCCCTGTGATCAAATCACCCTGTGTCTGGCCAGACGATGATGGATACCGTAACACCGAGAGGGCCCAGAGATATCTCTCCATCGTCGGAGGAGCAAATCCCAATCTTGAGCTATCAAGTTACTTGACATACTTTTCCATGAACCCGTAAGCCGCCGTAATAGCCACCCATTTACGGATGACGTTTAACAAACCCCAAAGTTCATGAAGCAAGCATGAAGAAACTCGATACTCTCATGGTCTAAGGAATTATGCAAACATTAACTTCCTGTGTTATTAACCATTAACTTATGACGAATGTATCTCATAGCATAACATCAATATTGGGTCGATTCAACACAAGTGTTCTACCAACAATTGTGCCCTCAAAATTGCCGGCATAGTCATGCCCATGATCAGGAAAACAGGATCATCATGCAATACTTGAGCCAGTCATAGAGGCTTGACTAGGAATACATTTTACCGTTTATTATCCCACACGTGCACATGAGTTTCCCTCCAAGCCTCGTTTTATTTGTAGACTCGAGAATCATTGCAGTTATAGCATGGAACATAAACATAATTATGAACAGGGAGATAATCAATAACATTTATTATTGCCTCTAGGGCATATCTCCTACATAACAATCCCTCAACATGCGATAAAAAATCACTCCAAAGTTCCAATTAGCGGAGAACATAAGATAGAAATTGTTTGTAGCGTACGAAACCACCTCAAAGTTATCCTTTCCGATCGATCTATTGAGCCATTCCTATAAGTGTCACAAACAGCCCTAGAGTTCGTACTAAAATAAGACCATATGAAACACATCAACCAACCCTAATGTCACCTAGATACTCCAATGTCACCACAAGTATCCATGAGTTGATTATACGATATGCATCAAACAACTTCAGATTCATAATATTCAATCCAACACAAAGAACTTCAAGGAGCACCCCAAAGTTTCTATCGGAGAAAAGATAATGAAAACGTGCATCAACCCCTATGCATAGATTACCCCAATATCACCGCGGGAATCCGTGAGTTGAGTGCCAAAACATATATCAAGTGAATCAATATAATACCCCATTGTCACCACGGGTATTCATATGCAAGACATACATCAATTGTTCTCAAATCTGAAATATTCAATCCGACAATAACGAAACCTCAAAGGAAAAAAGATTCGATTCATCACAACAAGGATAGAGAGGGAAGAAACACCATATGATCCAACTATATTAACAAAGCTCGCGATACATCAAGATCGTGCCAAATCAAGAACACGAGAGAGAGAGATCAAACACATAGCTACTGGTACAAACCCTCAGCCCCGAGGGTGAACTACTCCCTCCTCGTCATGGAGACCGCCGGGATGATGAAGATGGCCTCCGGTGATGATTTCCCCCCTCCGGCAGGGTGCCGGAAAAGGGCTGTAGATTAGATTGTGGAGGTACAGAGGCTTGCGGCGGCGTAAAAACTCATCTAGATTAACTTTCGGGGGTTTCTGAATATATATGATTTTTCAGCGTTGGAATCACGCAAAGAGGTGCCACAAGGGGCCCACGAGGCCCCAGGGCGCGCCTGGGGGGGGGGGGCGGGCAGGCGCGCCCAGGTGGCTCGTGGGGCCCCTATGGCTCTTCTGCTGCTCCTCCGAAGCTTCCTGTGTCTGTTTCCTTCCAGAAAAAATCATCAAAAAGTTTCGCTGCATTTGGACTTCATTTGATATGGATTTTCTGGAAAACCAAAAACAAGCAGAAAACAACAACTGGCACTGGGCACTAGGTCAATATGTTAGTCCATGAAAATCATATAAAAGCCATATAAAAGTGCACCAAAATCATACAAAACTATAATAAACATGGCATGAATACTTCATAAATTATAGATACGTTGGAGACGTATCCGAGGACAGTACAGCTTGATGAGATTAGTGAATCTTCGGCAACCGTTGTTATGGCTAAGGATCCAGAAGACATTCCGCTAATTATCCCTACAACCGAGCCGGAAGTTGTCGCATGTGATGCGGAAACTTCAGACAAGTTTGTATTTGAACCGCGCAGATCAGGTAGGGCTATCGAGCCACCTGAGTGGTTTCATAACGAAATCTTCATTCTTGAAGACAATGAACCTGCACACTACAAGGAAGCGATGGCGGGGCCCAGCTCAAGGGAATGTCACAAAGCCATGAAATCCGAGATGGAATCCATGTACGGAAACCAAGTTTGGAACTTGCAAGAACTTCCAGAAGGCGTTAAGCCCATTGGTTGTAAATGGATTTTCAAAAGAAAGACAGACGCGAATGGTAACATTACTATCCATAAAGCTAGACTTGTCGCGAAAGGGTTCACGCAAGTTCCAAGAGTGGACTACGATGAGACTTTCTCGTCCGTAGCTATGCTTAAGTCTGTTTATATATTACTAGCAATTGCTACTTATTTTGATTATGAAATATGGCAGATGGACGTCAAAACAGCTTTCCTAAATGGAAATCTCAAAGAAGATGTATACATGATATAGCCTGAAGGTTTTGTCGTTCATAAGAATGCTGGAAAGGTATGCAAACTTCAGAAGGCCATTTATGGTCTGAAGCAAGCATCAAGGAGCTGGAACATTCGTTTTGATGAAGTAGTCAAAGAGTTTGGATTCATCAGGAATGACGAAGAATCTTGTGTTTACAAGAAGTTTAGTGGGAGCCCAAAAGCATTTCTAATCTTGTATGTGGATGACATATTGTTGATTGGAAATGACGTGAATTTTCTTAGCGAAATAAAAGACTCATTGAAGAAGAGTTTTTCAATGAAAGACTTAGGCGAAGCGGCATATGTATTGGGCATCAGAATCTAAAGAGATAGATCAAAACGCCTGATAGCGCTTAGCCAAAGAATGTACATTGACAAGGTGTTGAAAAGGTTCAACATGGAGAACTCCAAGAAAGGCCTACTCCCCATGTCACCTGGCACAGTGCTTTGCAAGAATCAGTGTCCTCGGACTCTCGATGAGCGAGTACAAATGAATGATCTTCCATATGCTTCGGCAGTTGGTTCTATTATGTATGCCATGCTATGTACAAGACCGGATGTTTCCTATGCGCTAAGTGTTAGCAGCCCGTACCAAAGTGATCCAGGATTGGAACACTGGGCCGCAGTCAAAAATATTCTTAAGTACCTCAGAAGGACCAAGAATTTACTCCTTGTGTACAGAGGTGATGAAGAGCTCATTCTAAGTGGCTACACTGATGCAGGCTTCATGACTGACCCAAATGACTTCAAATCTCAATCAGGCTATGTTTTCATATTGAACGGTGGGGCAGTTGATTGGAAAAGTTCCAAACAAAAGACTGTGGCAGATTATACGACAGAGGCGGAATATGTTGCAGCTTCAGAAGCCTCCAAGGAGGCGGTCTGGATCAAGCAGTTTCCTGAAGACCTTGGTGTGGTTCCAAGTGCGCTGGACCCGGTGGAGATCTATTGTGATAATAGTGGCGCCGTGGCTCAGGCTAGAGAGCCATCTTCGCACCATAAGACAAGACATATTGAATGCAAATATAAACTCATTCGACATCATGTCGAAGCGGGTTTAGTGAAAGTACGCAAAGTTCACACGGATCTGAACGTGTCAGACCCGATGACAAAGCCTCTACCACGAGCAAAGCATGAGCAGCACCGGATAGCCATTGGTGTTAGGGAAGCCATGTAACTGGATTATGACTCTAGTGCAAGTGGGAGTCTGTAGGAGATATGCCCTAGAGGCAGTAATAACAGTTATTTTGTATCTCCACGTTTGTAATGAATGTTTATGTTACATGCTATAACTGCAATGATTCTCGAGTCTGCAATATCCACGAGGCTCAGAGGGAAACTCATGTGCACGTGTGGTATAATAAACGGTAAAATGTATTCCTAGTCATGCCTCTAAGACTGGCTCAAGTATTGCATGATGATCCTATTTTCCTGATCATGGGCATGACTATGCCGGCAATTTTGAGGGCACATTGTTAGAAGAACACTTGTGTTGAATCGACCCGAATTGATGTTATGCTATGAGATACATTCGTCACAAGTTAATGGTTTATAACACAGAGATAGTTAATGTTTGCATAATTCCTTAGACCATGAGAGTATCGAGTTCCTTCGTACTTGCTTTGTGAACTTTGGGGTTTGTTAAACGTCATCCGTAACTGGGTGGCTATTACGGCGGCTTACGGGTTCACGAAAAAGTATGACAAGGAACGAGATAGCACGAGATTGGGATTTTCTCCTCCAACGATGGAGAGATATTCTCGGGCCCTCTCGGTGTTATGGTATCCATCATCGTCTGGCCTGACACGATGTGATTTGATCACAGGGATGCCGCAATACGGAAACGAGAAAAGAGAACAAAACCGGTAACGAGGTAACTGGCATAGTGGACAGGTTGTTGATCCACGGGGATGCCGATAATTCTCACCTCGGGTGTTTGTAACATATCGCGAAGCAACAGGAATAGCACACGGCAACTGGAGGTTCACTCGAATATTTATTCATGTGGGTATAGGGGTTAATATGGGTGTCCACGGCTCCGATGTTGATCATTGATCGGAAAGTGTTCCGGTCATGTCTATACTTCACCGAACCTATAGGGTCACATGCTTAAGGGTCATCTATCTGCTGAATACTAGATAGGGAGTCTGAGAGAAAGTCACCGGAAAAGTTTCGGAGACAACGGAAGAGTTCCAGAGAGAGAACACCGGAAGAGTTTCGGTAAAACTGAAAAGTTGTTTCGGAGTATACCATTAAGTCAAATTGGTTTCGGCACATGCCTGGAAATTCTTGGAGGGTGCCAGAATTGTTCTGGGAACTTCTGGGATTTTTCCGGGGAAAAAACCGGAAATGTTCCGGAGCTGCCGGAACCGCTTCGGTTGCTTTTTGCTGATGAAAATCATTGATCTAAAAATGTTTCGGAACGCGTCCAGAATTATTTTAGTGGGTACTCGAATTATTCTAAGACCCACAGAAATATTTTCAGATTTATCAGTCGCAGAAAAATGGGTTCATGAATAGTGAAAAAGCACTTTATGGTTACTTTTTGGAAAGCCTTTTTTTGGGGCTTTGCTCAAAAGATCTAGGGGAGGATGACATGGAAGGGTGAGACCCCCTTTTGGGGGGCCCCACATAGGTGGCCGGCCAAGGGTGGCATTTCCATGATGCCACACTTGCTTTCCCCTTTATGCCCTTGTGAAGGCCATATTTCCATGGGTTTTTGGTATTTTGAAGTGCCACCCTACCCCTTGGGTTTTCCTATAAATAGAGGTGGAGGCACTCTCCACACTCACTCCTTACTCTCATACAAATGACATGCATGATCTGGCCTTCTCTCTCCCTCCCCGCGAAATAAGTTTCGTAGAGCCGAAAGGATGTCTGGGTTTCGACAGGAACTAGTTCTGGACGGCGAAGCCCTGCCGGATAGCTGACACCGTATGTGTGCAACCCCGTAGAGAGGTCGTAGGTTCAATCTTTTGTCCGAGGGGCTGTTCGAGGGTCCTCCCGAAGGGCTGTCCGAGTTACCGTTCGAGCTTCGAGGGTCCTCCTGAAGGGCGGTCCGTGACATCATCCGGGGGACTGTCCGACCGCCTCCCGAAGGGCTGTCCGACGAGGGAGTACATCCTCGCGGTTGGAAGGTTGTAAATCCTAGCTGCGGGGATCTCCACCGACGATCTACATCGACTCTATTTCCGTTGCGCTACGAGTCGGTAATGATCAGATCAAACCTTGTATGACATCTCCATAGTGATCCTGGGCGTGCTCGCTGTACCGAATTTTTTTGTTTTCTGTCGCGTTCCCCTACAGTGCTGCCCCACTTTGGTCCAATACCAAGTGGCAGCCCATGCCGGCGTCCCTATGTCTCACTTCTAGCGAGACCTAGGGAACCCTCGCTGAAGGGGAGAGCGAGATGCGCCGGCCCAGGCGCATGAGAGGCCACAGCCTCGTTTTTTTCTGCTTTTTTTTTTCTTTTAGTTTTTTACTTTTGTTTATACTTTAAATCCTCTACATAAAACATTTGAAAAATGTTGACCAAGCATTTGAAAAATGTTAAATGCATATAGAGAAAATGTTTATCACGTAAACGAAAATGTATAAAAAACAATGTGTATGAAATTAATTGACCATGTATTTAAAAAATTGTTAATCAAACATTTGAAAAAATGTTGAACATGTATTTGAAAAATGTTAATCAAGCATTTGAAAAATGTTAAATGTGTATAAAAAATGTTGACCGTGCATTAAAAAAGTGAAGAAAAAAATTGATCATGTATATAAAAATGTTAATCAAGCATTAATAGAATGTTGAACAAGAATTTGGAAAATTTTAATCAAGCATTTGGAAAATGTTAAATGTGCATAGAAAAAATGTTGACAATGTATTAAAATTGTTAATCTTTTATTTGAAAAATGTTAATCAAGCATTTTTTAATGTATAGAAAAAATGTTGCCCATGTATTTAAAAAAAAATCTTGTATTTGAAAATTGTTAATCAAGGATTTGAAAAATGTGAAAAAAAAAATATATATATATAATGTTGGCCATGTATTCAGAAAATGTTGAACTTGTATTTGAATTTTTTTTAACATGTATTATAAAAATGTACTAGATATATGCCAAAATTGTGTATAGAAAAACAATGAAAAACCAAGGGGGATAAAAAAAACAGATGAAAACGAGAAAGAAACAAAACAAAACCAAAGAAAAAGGAAGAAAAAGGAAAGAAAAGAAAATGCCATTGAAAACCGAGGAAGAAACAAAGAAAAAAGAAACAAAAGAAAAAAAACAATGAGAACCGTGAAAAGAAATAAAGAAAACCCAACAAAAGAAACAAAAAAAATAGTGAAAATGGAGAAGGAACGAAGAAAAACCATGAAAAACAAAGAAAACAAAATGAAAACCCGAAAAACCCAATTGAAAACCTGTTCGTTCCCCCTTAAGTAGGTCGTGCCCTACAGGTTTCCACAAAACCCAACGCTAGCTCACAAGCTAGCAGCGCTACCTATCACCCCGAAGACCCGGGATCTAATCCTCGGTGCTGACCTTTTTCTTCTCCATTTCTTTTACAAACAAGTTATTGGGTCGGCCTGAAACTGTAGATGGTTAAGGCGAGACATCCTACCGTCTCGCTTAATGCAGATATAGTCGCCGCGGCCCATGGCACCCTCCGAATATTTCATGAGGTTCCAGAAGATTCCCACCGTTTGACACACAAGAAAAATCTTTAAACTCTATGGAGAAGGGAAGAGGGGAGTGTGTTTTTCTCATGCGCCGGGGAACGAAAAAAAGTATGCGGACATGCCGGTGTACTATAGTGCACGAAGAAATATGGTAGGGGGAACATGTATTTTATTAATCTCGTTGGAGAAAACAAAATTACAAGGTTGCCAAAAAACAAAGGTGCGCTTCGTGGCCTTCTAGTGCTCTCCGGGTTTTCCGGGGTCTTGAAAGGCTCCTAGTTAATTACTCTGTGGGTTGCTTCCCGGGATACCTCCGATTGAGCCATGTGGTCGCCTTCGTCGTCTTTGCTTCGTGCTATCGATGCATGATTATGGTGGGGGGTGTGTGTAGGCGGTGGCAGAGCCTGTGTCCTCATCGGTACACGCTCTGCAAGTAGTGTGACCTTTGCGCAGCCACGTTCACCCTCGCCATCGTGCCACGCCGGTCTTGGTGACATGCATTGAAGTCCTGCTAGGTTTGAACTTCTCGACGACCAGTAGCTTTGTTAGGGTATGCGAGGGGCTGCACCTCGCGGGAGTAAATTGTTGGGGGAGACCGGCGTCGGTGTAAAACCGACGCGCGCTCACATTAGTATGGCCGGTGTGGTCGGCACCGTGTCTCGGCTGGACGCCGAGCCTACAACGGTCCGCCTAGACAAGGGATCCATCTCAAGGGCCTTTGGAGACATGGTGTCGAAGCCGCGTCCGCCATGTCCCGAGCGAGATGAAGTGGTTGGCGGGCTACGGGATGACGAATCGTCATCTTCATGGGAGATGATGCAGAGGCACGTGAGAGAACCTCGTCGCAAGTTATCTCGCGGACGAGCTCCGATGGCTTTACAAGTCGCTGAAGACTCGATGAACATGCCACCTTGCCGTCAGATGGCTACGTGCATGGCCCATGCGTGTGCAAAGGCCACTTACGTGTGGTGCACGGCAACAAGTTCAAGTGTACGTCTAGTTTCATTCTTCAATAGAATACGATGTAGACGACTCCGCCGGCCGGAATTGGATGGCAAGTGCAGCGACAGCTTAGGCGTACGTCGCCGCAGACGGCGGTCTCCGGTGATGGGCTAGCCGGTCGTCGACCTTCACGCCTCTACTGGGTCTCGGCCATGTTGCTCAAGTTACACCACAAACATCGATAGCGGCGATGGTACTCGAGAGCAAGGCACCATCGAGTCTCGGCGACGTGGAGGAGAGGCATGGCACATTGGCACTGACACCAAGGTTGGGCAAGTCTTCCTCCATCGAGACGCAGGTGGCACCATCACGTCACACGAAGGGGTTGGTACGTAGGGGCGGCGGGCGTTGTCTTCATCGTCAACGGCGCCGGCTTGATGACGTAAACGCCGCGCATCATGATGGCGAGCTTCCCATCTCCGTCTTCAGCAGCGTGCCACAAAGTGGATGACGTACGTCATGATGGTGAGCTCTGATACGTCCTCCATAGAGTCGGCTCATAATCACAAGACCTCCTCTATCACGCGGAACTCACCGCACCGGGCTCCATCGCGCAGGCTAGCTTCACCACGTGGGCCTCCTCGCGCGGACCTCCTTGACAGATCTCCCTCACCGCACGGACCTCCCCAACGGACATCACCGTGCGGACTTCATCATCAGGATCTCACTGGGCGGACCTCACTGCGCTGACCTCCTCGCACGGACCTAAATCCACAGACCTCGCCACGTCGGTCCCGTCACACGGTTTGATCAGGTTGCACGTCGGGCCAACATCATCGCCCAAAAAAGACTACTCTGTGCCCTGCCGTGCGTTGAACCAACCCCGCCGTGGACTCATCACACCATCACCACATTGGCTCCCACGATCGAGTCCGATTTGACCGCACTCGGCTCAAAGGGTCGGGACCCGTTGCGTCTAGTTCGAGGGCCTCGACTCGCCGCTTGCAGCCCTGGGTGCCACTTATCCATCCCACACGAGTAGCACAGATGTAGCGTTTGGGAAATTTTATATACTGCAAACGGTTGTGTGATGACTCACATTTGGGATAGATGCGGGCATCATATACGTTTCGTTCCGCCAAGCGTATGCATTATTCCGCCCTATCAACGACAATTTATCTGGGTCGTGTGCGATGGACCCCCCCTATCGTCCACACAGGTAAGGTGACGGTTTAAAACTGTGTCGTGAAAAGGGGGTAAAAACCGTTTATATAGGACGTCGTTGCACCAGTGGTCAACCAATAAACAGTACTATATGTGTAAGGGGAATCAATCATCGATGGCGACGGGGATCCTTCCCAGATTAGCGCCTCCCCAAAATCCCAAGATTTAAGAGAAGGAAACAAATTCCAATTCAAATTACCGAGGATTTCGAAGAACTGACAGAGTACCGCGGCGGCACACTGCACCCGCTAGACGCACGTTGCCGTCGGCGAGGCTCCCACGCGCGTCATCCCTTGCGGATCTCGAAGTCGACCTAGGCGCCTCCTCCCTCCGTCCCCATGGCACTTGACGTCGGCGACCACCATGGCTCCGCAAGAGACACGCCGATGATGCTAGGTGGTCGGCGGCGCGGCTCGCCGGTGGCCTCAGGACTACCGCCATGGTTTGTTCGGGGAAGAAGTAGGAGATTGGGGATCGATTCATCATCGCTGGTAGGCACTGACCGTTGGGCCCCACTGGGAGCAGAAATGGTATGGCCTTTGTTGGCTAGGTCCCACATGTCATAGGTACACTAGAAAATTCTTCCAGCCAAGAAAATGGACTCTGGCTGCTGTTTCCTAGGCACAAGCGCCATTTTCTTTTTGAAAATAAAATTTAAATAACCTTTGGAAAAATTACACATTTTGTGATTGTCGTCGATCTGGCCAACAAGATCAACTCACTCACTCATGAATCAAAGTCATTCTGAGTCTCCAAGATTTTCACTACAAATACATTATTTATAACATGATTCTTCTTCTGTTTTAGAGTAGTACTCCTTCCGTCCCATATTAGTATTCTTCTGTTTCACTACAAATACATTATTTATAATTTGACGTCAGCTTACATGTCCTTCTTGCAGGGCTTACCATCATTGTAGAAGGGCTTCTTCTTGAACCTCTTATCGTCCTTCTTTTCTTTCTCGTCATTCTTTAAAGCGTGCTTGGCGTTGAAGTGATCCAGATTGCCACAATGGTATCAATACCTATCAACGGCCTTCTTGTTCTTGTTGGAGTAACTTTTACTCCCTTGACCTTTCTTCTTGCCCATCATCTTGCCATATGTTTTTACTATGAGAGTCATCTTGTTCATTCCTTCCTCGTTGGAGTAGGCTGACTTTCTTCTTATTCTCCGCTCGACTCTTGAACTTGCATGAGATTGGCTTTGAGTCAAAGGTTTCCTAGAGCATTAGCAGAAATCTTCTCAACAGTCCTTGCCACGTTTTGATGAGTGACAAACCATAGCGAGAACATCATCGGGGGTGAGTTTCTTGTAATCTCGCCGTTGTTCATTATGGAATACCATGCTCGCAACAAAGACGGGAGTCAATTCTCAGCAAGAAAGACATCATTCACCCAATCACACTTGTATCCTTTCAACTCAACGACAAGATCGTTGTGTCTAGTATATAACTCTTGTGGCGACTCATCTTCTATCATGGCAAACAAGTACACTTGCCTCTTCAATATTGATAGGTTTGTGTAACTTGATGCATGAGTTATGAGCTTCTCTTACTCTCTTAGCTAGCGGTGTCATGTGCATATCTCGTTAAAGATAGTCAGTGAGACGAACATAGTTGAATATTTATTAATTATATTTGAGTAACCCATGGGTGTATACTTGTGTGCACGCCGTACAACTGCTGGTTGAGATACTTAGGGCCTCTTATATTCATATAATATAGGTAAAGTGAACTTCTCTTTCCTCCTCCACAAGAAAAGCTCTTCTCCTCCCGTCGGCGCCGCCGCCGGTTCGCCCCATCTCCGATGGCCTCTAGGCCATGGAGGTGCGGAGGATCTCGGCCCCCCGCCGGCGGGAGGGACCCCGTTCTCGTTCTTGTTAGATTCAGCGTGTTGGTTGGGGCTGTGTGGCGGCGGCGATATCCCATAGTAGGAATAATGTCTCCCACGTTCTATCCCCGTCCCGATGGTGTGTCTAGCATCATCGGAGGGCGTGTGGAGGTTTGTCTCCGTCGGATCTCGCGGGATTCGGTCGGTGCTGGTCTTCGGTGGATCTGTTTGGATCCGGTCTTCGTTCGCCTTTGTTTGGGTGTTTACAGGTTTGATTCTTCTGATCTACGACTTTCTTCATCGGCGATGGTTGCTACTCTGGTGCGCTGGTCCTATGGGGCCTTAGCACGACGACTTCCCGACTGTCTACTACAACAAGGTTTGCCCGGCTCCGGTGAGGGAGGGGCGATGACGGCGGCGCGCCTTCGGCTCGCTCCAGTGCTTGTAGTCGTCGCTAGGTGGTCCACGGACATGGTTGTAATTTTTATTACCTCTGTTGTTCTTTGTACTGCCATGATTGAAGATGAATAGATTGGAAGTTTCTCGCAAAAAAAATATATAGGTAAAGTGGAGGGAAACCATAAAAATAAGAAATTTAGTTCAAAGGAATGAAGCATAGGAAAAACTGGATTAAGTTTCGTGGGCTCAAAATGCCACTTTATGGGCATCGGCGCTGTGGAGAAGTGAATCGAGAGGGCGAATGGCACCTTGGGTGCTGCCGTATCCATTGCATGAATATATGTACATGTACAACAGGAGCGCGGGGCACTGGAGCTAGCTACGTGCATGGGATCGTGGGCGATCGTGCATGCAATATGTGAGAGGAGGGCTAACTGCTAACACCCCGCCGCAGGTTGAGCGTCCGGTGGTCGGACGCACAAGCTGGAACGGAATTCCTGAAACGCCGCCGTGGGCAGGCTTTTGGTGAGCACGTCGGCGAACTGCTGCGTCGTCGGAACATGAAGAACACGCAGCTGGCCAAGAGCCACCTTCTCGCGAACGAAGTGGATGTCCAGCTCGATGTGTTTGGTCCGGCGATGGTGGACGGGGTTGGCCGCCATGTACACCGATGAGCTGTTGTCACAGAAGACAACACTGGCGTGCGGTAGGGAGACCGAGAGCTCGCCGAGAAGTTGACGGAGCCAGCAGCTCTCGGCGACCGCATTGGCGACGGCCCGATATTCAGCTTCGGCGCTCGACCGGGAGACCGTGGCCTGTCGTTCAGATGACCAGGAGACGAGGGAGTCACCGAGGAACACCGCGTAGCCGGACGTAGAGCGGCGTGTGTCCGGGCAGCCAGCCCAGTCGGCGTCAGAGTACGCGACGAGGTCGAGTGAGGTGGAGCGGCGGAGGTGCAGAGCGTGAGTCGTGGTACCGCGGAGGTAGCACAGAATCCGCTTAGCCACTGCAAGGTGGGTGGCGCGCGGGTCATGCATCACGACATCACGAGGCAGCACTGCTGGACGGCGTAGGCGATGTCGGGCCGAGTCATCGTCATGTACTGTAGAGCACCGACGAGACTGCGGTACTCGGAGGCGTCGGAGACAGGAGCACCATCCATGGCAGAAATCTTGGGCCGCGTGTCCACCGGCGTTGATGCCGGCTTGCAGGAGTGCATGTTGGCGCGCTCAAGCAGCTCCTCGGTATACTTGCTTTGGGAGAGGAAGAACCCGTCGCTCGTGCGGATGACCGCAATCCCAAGGAAATAGTGCAAGGGCCCAAGGTCCTTCATGGAGAACTCGGTGGACAGGAGATGCTGCAGGTGCTGGAGAAGCGGAGTCGAGGACGCGGCGAGGATGATGTCGTCGACGTAGAGGAGCATGTAAGCCGTGCCGGTGTCGGTATGATACACAAACAGCGACGGGTCCGCACGGGAGCTCCGGAAGCCGATGCTGCAGGCGTAGGTGGCGAACCGGGCGAACCACGCACTCGGTGCTTGCTTCAGGCCGTACAACGATTTGTCGAGGCGGCACACGTGGTCGGGGTGATTGGCGTCGACGAAGCCGGCCGGCTGCTGGCAGTACACGCGCTCAGAGAGGCGCCCATGTAGGAATGCATTATTTACATCCATCTGATGGACTGGCCATTGCCGGGATGCCGCGATGGTGAGCACGACGCGGATGGTGGCGGCCTTGACGACCGGCGAGAAGGTCTCGTCGAAGTCCACACCGGGGCGCTGTGAGAAGCCACGCACCACCCAGCATGCCTTGTAGCGCTCCAATGATCCATCTGATTTGAGCTTGTGGCGAAATATGCACTTGCCGGTGATGATGTTGGCGCCACGAGGCCGAGGAACGAGGCGCCACATCCGGTTCTCCATCAGAGCCATGTACTCAACCTGCATAGCAGACAGCCAACACGGATCTTGCATAGCCGCATGCACAGATTTGGGTATGGGTGAGATAGGTGGAGAGGGATTAGTGGTGGTGAGATGTTGTTCATATTTGGGGTTGGGAAGGAAGATGCCGGACTGGGCTCGGGTTCGCATGGGATGCGTGGGAACGGGAGGCGCATGACGACGCGTGGGTGGGGGTGGGGAAGGTGATGACACGGTAGTGCAGTGAGATGTGTCAGGAGTGACCGGTGGAGCTGCCTCAGCAGTCGGTGATGGTATGGGCAGATCGGCTGCCATGGCAGCATTTTGCTGGCCGGGTGAATCGGCTGCCATGGCAGCGTTTTGCGACCCGGGTAAATCAGCTGCCATGGCAGTGGTCGTGGGCGGCTGCAGGCATGGGGTTGCGATGGGCGGGCCAGCAGCACGCGTCAATGCGGTGCGAGGCTGCCGCGGGATGGGTGGAAGGGTGTCGACGAGGTCGTCGACGGGCTGACTCGATGCTGAGTCGTCGTGGAAGGGGAACTGGCGCTCGTCGAATACGCCATGGCGCGAGATGACGACGCGGCCCGTGGTGCGGTTGAGGCAGCGATAACCCTTGTGATCCGCAGAGTACCCAAGGAAGACGCAGGGAGATGATCGTGGCGCAAGCTTGTGTGGTGTAGTGGCTGCGAGGTTTGGGAAGCAGAGGCATGCATCCGAACACACGTAGAGCTGCGTAGTTTGGATGGGCACCGTACAGGAGAAAGAATGGCGTCTGGTCGTGTCGAGGACGGCAGGGGCGTTGGTTAAGGAGGAAGGTCGCAGTGTGAATGGCTTCTGCCCAGTACGGCAGTGGCATATGCGCATGAATGAGGAGGGAGCGAGCGATGTCGTTGAGTGTGCGGAGAACGCGTTCGGCTCGGCCATTCTGCGGTGATGTGTACGGGCAGGACATACGGAGCACGATGCCGAGGGAGGAAAGGAAGTGGCGAGAGGCATTGTTGTCGAATTATTTTCCGTTATCGGTTTGGAGAGTGAGAATGGGGAGGCGGAAGTGGTTCTGGACGAAGGTGGAAAATGTGCGTATAGTGGGTAACACATCGGATTTATGCTGTAACGGAAATGTCCAAACAAAGTGGCTGTAATCGTCAAGAAACACAAGATAATATTGATAGCCAGATACACTAAGCACGGGAGATGTCCAGACATCACAGTGAACAAGCTGAAACGGAAAATAAGAAACATGGTCTGAATGACTAAAAGGAAGACGCGCACTCTTGCCTAACTGACATGATTGACAAATACTAGAAGACCCGGGGGAGTGGTCGATGGAGGATCGCCGTAGCGTGCGCTCTAGGGCATCATTGCTGAGGTGGCCAAGGCGTTGATGCCACAGATCACGCGAGACAGCGGTGAGGGCCTGGTGAGCTTGACGAGCTGGAGGTGGTGACTGCGAGGACAGTGGATATAGGTCGTCGTCGTCAGATTTACATCGGAGAATCACCTTCTTCGTTCTTCGGTCCTTGACAAAGAAACCAAGATCGTCAAACTCTACGTTAACAGGGTTATCACGAGCAAGCTTTTTGACAGAAATTAGGTTTTTGATTAGGTGGGGGGAAACGAGAACATTGTCGAGGGAGAGTGGGGAGGTTTGTGTGGGTATGGCATGGTGGCCGATGTGCGTGGCAGCAAACGAAGAACCGTCACCGACTACTATGCTAGTAGAGGAACAGGGCTGGGAGAAGGAGAGCTCACCGGGGGAGGACGCCATGTGTGCCGTGGCCCCTATGTCCAAGTACCAGTCAGGGCTCGGCGGCGGAGGGTGTTGCTGCTGCAGCATCATGTTGTTCAGGGCCTGCACCAGGGAGTTTTGATCCCACACCGGCGCAACATTGTTGGGCGCGCCGCCGGCAGGAGCACCATAGAGGGGGTACGGTGGAGCAGCGCCGGCGTGCCAGACGGTAGGTGGTCTGTAGGGGGAGGGCGTCGCAGCCGTGCCATGGTGGGTAGCCATCCCAGCGAAGGGAGAAGCCCCGCCGGGACGCGGGCCGAGGATGCCGGCACCAGGAGCGTGAGGGCGCCAGGGCATCGGCCAAGCATGGACCATACCAGTCCACGGCGCCGGCACGGGAGCGGCAGGTCGGGGCGGGGCGGAGTGTGAAGACGAGCCCCCGCCGGAGCCCCCGCCATAGTGGGCGCCCGAGCCCCCACCGGAGTTGGAAGCCTTGCCCTTCCCTTTGTATCGGCCGCCGCCGCCACCAGAGTTGCGGCCGCCGCCTGTAACACCCCATGTAATTAAGCTACAGTGATCACCTTTTGATAATGCCAAGTCATCATGTTTAACAGTGCTTGATCATCATTTGCATCATATCTCATTTCAAATTCCAACTCAAATTGAAATTCAAATATAATTTGAAAATAAAAGATGTTCCAATTTGGAAACTAAACTGTTCATTAAATAGCAAATAATCCATAACTAATTATGTTAAGAAAAACAACATCACCTAAATTCCCTAGATGAGTCTAACATCTTAAAACATTAACAAAACAGCAACATTTAACCCCTTTTTGTTTAATAAAATTTCAAATGAAATCATTTGTTCACCAAATCTTTTTCTGACAGTGCTAAATATTGCATCATATTTATGTGGCATAATCTCATATTTTACAAAAGTCATTTAGTGGCCTAATAATTTACAAAACAGAAAAGAAAACAGAAAACAGAAAAGAAAGAGAAGAGGAAAGAAAAAGGGCACTGTGGACTGGGCTCTAGTCCACAGTACTAGGCCCAGCCCATCTCCCTGTCGTCCCCCACCTCCCTCCTCCACCTGTCGATGGCGACCGAGCCAGGGCAGAGCGCCGTCCCCGCCGAGCCACCTCGTCGTCCGCACCTCCACAGGAGCTCGCGGGTGGATAAGACCACCACCACGGCACCCCCTGGCGATCCTATCCACTCCCCCTTCCTTTCCGTCGCTCCCTCCCTCGATCTCGTCGTCGCCAGAACGCCGCCATCGCCATGGCTCGCCGTAGCCGTGGCCTCTGACCTCGCCGCGCATCTTCTCCGTGCCGGATCAAACCGCCGCCCTCGGCTACATCCTCTACACCGGGCCATTCGAGCTGCAGAGCCTCAACGCCGTCGCCAGCTTCATCTTCTTCCCCTTCGGCCATCGCCGTCTCCGTCGTCGATTCGCCGCCGTCACGCCTCCCCAAGCCCACTTTTGCACCTCTGCAGGACCGCGGTGAGCAGCCGCGTCGATCCCCTCTCTCCCCGGTCTCTCCCCGTAGCCATTGCCGCCGCTTGCCCTTGGCTGAACCGATCGCCGCCGTCGGACTCACCGTCGTGACCATGCTCGCCATCGAGCTCACCCGAGCACGGCTTCGTGCTCAGCACGCCCGTGCGAGCCCAACACACCCACACATGCGCTCCACCGTGCCCCGTAGCGCCGTAGTCGATCACGGCCGAACTCCGGCGCCGCTCTCGAGCTCGCCGCCGTCGCCGTAGTGCCTCTCCGGCTGCGGCACCACCGCCAAACGACGCGGCGCACTCCCCTCGTTCGAACGCGACCTCTCGCGCGCGTTTGGTGCCCTGTACGCGAAATCCGACCGCTGCACGCCGCGCACCGCCGCGCGGAATGGTGGCCGGCGAAGTTCCGGCGACGGCGCCGACGTGGCACGACTAGGGCCCACCTCTGGGTCGCTGACAAAGAGCCCCACTGGCCCCGTTGACTGGGTTGACCAGTCAACGGTGCTGACTGGGCAGCCCAGTCCCACTGACATGCGGGTCCCACCCGCCTAATTAACATTTTAGGTTAATTTAATTAATTAGTTATCTAATCAGACACTGACAGTAGGCCCCACTAGCTAATTAACCTATTTAATTAAAACTAAAACATGTTTAATTAGCTGAGTCACTGACCAGTGGGACCCACTGGTCAGGTTTGACTCTGGTCAGCCGGGTTTGACCCGCTGACGTCATGATGACGTCATCCAACACTGTTTCGGATAATTCGAATTTAATAATTAAATTAATTCCAGAAATTCAATAAAACTTTGAAAAATCATATAAAATAAACCGTAACTCGGATGAAAATAATTTATATATGAAAAATGATCAGAAAAATATGAAGAATCCGAATAAGTGGTCAAAATGCTTGACCATCACTCCTATCTAGATGAACATGGAACTTTTTGCCCGTATTCGATAGATGAATAGTGCATAACCTTGATAAAATAAATCCAAATAAATTCCTAAATTATCTAAAGCAGTTAGATAGGCAATATATCACCTCTGCATATCATTTAGGCATGTCATGCATCGCTGTTGCATTGTTTCCATAAATTTATTGTTTCTTCCCCCTCATTCTCTCCCGTTAGACGCCGAGACCGCCGCCGACGCAGCTGAGTACGACTACGCTCCAGACAAGCAGCCTTCAGACGACCAGCCCCTCTCAGCAGAGCTTCCAGGCAAGCAAACCCCCTTGATCATCCAGATATCACCTATTCCTTCTCTCTTATTCTTGCATTAGAATTGCCCCTATTACTGTTCTGATAGTTCCTATTCTGATGCATAGCCTGGTTTTGTAACCTGTTGTTGATACTGTATCTGTTATCCTATATGCTTAGTATAGGCTGGTTAGTGATACATCATTGGCCCCACACCCTTGTCCTTGTCGCCACGCTTTTCCACCAGTGACTCGATCATTATGATCGACGGTCAGAGACCAACACTTCACCGCACGTTCCCCCCTAAGTTGTTCGATACTGCAGAGTTACCACCGAGTGCCGAAGGTGATACCTCTTATCTCACTTCCGATGATGTCTCTGTAGAATAGCTATCCGGTTGTGGGTTACCGAGGGTGATTCCTCTTTCATCACCTCCGATAAAGCTTCCGTCGTGCAACTCCTCTTGTGTGTATCCATCGAGGGTGATTCCTCCGAGTTCACCTTGACCGATACTTCGAGTGGGAATCCATCAAGGGTGATTCCTCGGATTCCTTCTCGATACTTTGGACACACGGGTACTGGGACTTTATTACTACTGGCATTTGATAAAGACGGGTCGGCTCCTAGAGCACCCGCGAGCCGTGTGTTACCCAGTCGGAGCGACAGCAATCCTGTTAATCTCTGCGAGCTACTAAATACGCCTAACGGATTTGGGTATTTGATCTGAGTGGGTCGTTGGCCTTATACGCACTACCACCACGTGGGATAATGGTTATGGGACCATCTACGTCGTATGTATCAGCCGAAAGCTCTTCAGACGTCACAGCTCAGAGATGCGGGCTGATTGTTGGGGTGGGCTGGTTACGTCACTGTTGTATTCAGTGTCGCGCCTGGGCCCCGACCACCCTCGCAACGTGCAGGAGTGCAAAGGGCGATGGCCCAAGACCCCTTCGCACTTAGGATTTAGACCGGCGTGCTGACCTCTCTGCTGAGCCTAGGTAGGACAGCGTCGTGTCGATTACCCAAGGCCGGGTATTACCCAGCAAGTGTGTCCGGCCAGATGTAATCGAGCGTGTTGGGTAACAGTAGTGCACCCCTGCAGGGAAGTTATCTATTCGAATAGCCGTGTCCACGGTAACAGGACGCTCGGAGTTGTATCCTGATCCACTATTATATGTTACTATGTTCTACTCTCTTCTGATGCTGCAAGATTGCTTCAAGATGCTAGTCTTCGATAGGCTAGGCTTCTCCCCCCTCTATTCTGGCATTCTGCAGTTCAGTCCAAAGATATAGCCCAATTCCTTTGATACCGATGCATAATTAGTATAGTTCTGATGTCAGTCTTGCGAGTACTTTGGATGAGTACTCATGGTTGCTTTGCTATCTTTTTCCCCATACCCGCTTGCTGAAATCAGATGACGGAGCCCCAGAGCCAGACGCCACCGCAGGAGACTACTACCAGGAGAGCCCCGGAGGCACATACTACTGGGTTGAGCCAGCCGACCAGTAGTAGTTCGGAGGCCCTAGGCAGGTGGCCTTCGCCTTTTCGATCAGTGTCGTTGTTTGTGCTAGCCTTCTTAAGGCAGACTTGACTAACTATATCTGTACCCAGATATTATTTGAGTGTATGACTTATGTATTCGGGTCCTCGTGACCCCTGGTTTGTAATATGAAGATTTATGTTTAAATTTGAGTTTAGAGTTGTGTTGTGATATTTTCCCGTGAGTCTCTGATCTCGAGCGTGCACGTTTGCGTGTATGATTAGTGCACGGTCGAGCAGGGGCGTCACAAGTTGGTATCAGAGCCGACTGCCTGTAGGAAGCCCCCTTCCAATTCCTTGGTCGAAGTTGAGTCTAGTCTTTGAAAAACTTTTTTACTAACATGGCTGTGTGGCTTACGGGCCCACGTCGCCAATGGGTGGTATTAGGATCTTTTATTCCTCTTCTATACTCTGAGATTCTGATCTCTCTTCTATTCGGGTTAAAATTTTACTAACTCTGACTCTAGGTTCTCGTGATCACGTCCACCCGGAGCTTTGATTATCTGCAAATTACTTCCTTGAATGCACGATGCAAGAATTCACTCACTGTCATTTGACAATCTTGAATTTTCTCTGTTTCAGATGGATCGCTTGTTTCCGCCGCGCCCTGCGACGCAGCTTGTACTTCGCACTTGGGCTCGTGATGCGACTGGTTTTCCAGCTATCCTGATCGCCCTCCTGACCAGATTGGGCTACCGCTGGTACCGCGAGTACATGGTTTACGAGGATTTCCGCGAGTTCAACCAGGAGCAGTATCATGCCGATGTTCGTATATTTGATCAGCGGAACGACTCCGTTACTGAGTTGCACACTTTTCATGGTATCGGCGTGACGATTGATATGGCACTCCATGACGCTGCCCATTCAGCTGTCGCACGTCTTCGTGGTGAGCATAGTCGCTTGGATGACTCCGAGTTACGATACATCCCGTATGCCCCTGCTGGAGATGCTACCGGATACTACGCAGTTGTCTGTGCCCCTTACGAGCGACGTCGATACGACCCGCAGGTTTTGATTCAGTGCACTCAGGCTCTGGATCGCACTGCCCGGGCTCTTGCTGTCGAGTTGTTTGCCACTCGAGCACGTCTCTACGATGCTATGACACAGTTGCTGCCAGCTGTTCGTGCAGGGATACATCCAGAGTACATCCTCTACCCGCGCAGGACTCAGATGCCGGCAGGTATTGATTGGCCTGTTGTTGGAGGTCACACACCCGCACGTGGACCTCTTCTTCCAGTTCGAGATCGGGTTCTGCATCAGAGTGCTCACGGAGCGCAGGACCTTCCTGCCATGGACACTCATCGTCCGCACCTGCAGTTACCTGGTTTCAGTGGTTTTCCCCGACGTTGATGTAGCCTTTGCTATGTCTCGTTGTTGTATTCCTCACCGCGTGCCTGCGCGCCGCCTAGTATGTCTAGCTGTTTAATTTTTCGAACTTATGCTGTCCGCGTGTAACCGACTCTGTGTATGGATCTGTATGTCTTAATTGACTACTGTTATGTATCTATTGCACTACTTATTCATTGTCGTGTTACATCATTTTTGTCTCTAAACACTTGCAGTTGTTTTTACTAAACTACCCCCTGTTAAATCTTTAGCAGGATGGTTAGACCAGGTGGTCGTGGTCGTGGCCGTGCTCCCGAGCAGCCACCACCACCAGACTATATGGCAGCTATGATGCAACAATTCGAGCTGAACCGCCAGTTCATGGTTGGAATCATGGCTCAGTTTCCGCACCAGAACCAGAATGCTCAGAATCAGCACCCTGCTACAATAACTCTGCAGGAGTTTGTGCGTCTCAGCCCTACTGTTTTTCGCAACTCTGAACAGCCACTGGTTGCTGATGACTGGCTTCGCGACATCACCTACGATATGGAGTCTGCCAATGTCGCCCCCGCCAACTTTGTCACCTTCGCGTCCTACTTCTTGAAGGGTGCCGCTGCTCAATGGTGGCACACCCACAGGAGTTCACTACCTGCTGGGACAGTCGTTACCTGGATCGAGTTTCAGACTGCTTTCCGTGCCCGTTACATTCCTCAGGGAATCATGGACCGAAAGAAAAGAGAGTTTCGCAACCTCACTCAGGGCAGTAAGACTATCGAAGCTTATCAACGGGAATTCCTTAACCTGTCCCGCTATGCTGAAGAAGACATTGCCATAGATGCTCGCAGACAGGAGAAATTCCGCGACGGACTCCACCCAGACCTCAAGCTTGCACTCGCTGTTCATGACTTCGCCGACTTCGCCACTCTGGTGAACAAGCCTATCCAGGTTGAGACTGCTCAGATGGAACATAGGGAATCACTCAAGCGCAATCGTGACATTGGCTCATCTTCGAGCTCAGGACAAAGGCGAAAAATCTGGATTCCCAACAGCATGTATCGTCCAACTGCCCCTGCGCTGAGGCCTTCCTATGCTGCACCCCGTCTACCTCCTCCACCACCGAGGCAGCCAAGAGCTCAAGCTGCTCCAGCACGTGCTGCTCCTCTTCGTCCTGAAGATGGTCTGTGTTCAAGTGTCACCGCCCAGGTCACCTTGCCAAGGACTGCCGCCAGAATCAGACTCAGTTGGCACTTCCTCCTACTGGCCGTGGCAACAACCAGACCCGCAACTATAATACGGGGTCTTCTGCTTATGGACGTGGACAGGCTTACCACGTCGATATTGAAGAAGTTCAGGATCAACCTGAAACTATGATGGGTACCCTCCTCGTTAACTCAGTACCCGCTTCTGTTTTATTTGATTCAGGAGCATCACATCCATTCGTCTCTGGAGCATTTGCATTCATGCATGGCATACAATATGAGGACATGCATACTCCAATAGTCGTTAAAACCCCTGGAGGCCGTTGTCAAACCTCCATGATAGCACACAATGTCCCTGTTGAAATCGAAAGATTGGAATTCCTTGTTTCACCCATCATTATAAATTCTTCCAATATAGACCTCATTCTGGGAATGGATTGGTTGAAAGCTCACATTGCTTCAATCAATTGTGCCACCAAAGTCGTCCAACTTCTTCACCCCTCCGATGAGATAGTGAACTACACCGCCCGAATTACCCGGAATGCCAAAGCTCAGATATATGCTCTGAATGCTTTGAACACTTCACCTCTTGAGGGAATTGAGAACGTTCCAGTCGTTCACGATTTTCCGAACGTCTTTCCAGAAGAACTTCCAGGAATACCCCCTGTTAGAGCCGTTGAATTCGTCATCGACTTGAAACCAGGCATTACCCCTATTGCCAAGCGCCCATACAAGATGCCGCCGCATGAACTTCTTGAACTTAAGGAGGAAATCGACAAGTCACTTAAAAAGGGTTTCATCCGCCCCAGTTCTTCTGCTTGGGGAGCACCTTCTCTCTTTGTTAAGAAGAAGGATGGAACAAACCGATTGGTCCAGGACTATCGGCCTATTAACCAAGCAACAATCCAGAACAAATATCCACTTCCCCGGATCAACGATCTTTATGATCAACTTGCTGGATCCTCTGTGTTCTCTAAACTCGACTTAAGGTTGGGTTATCATCAGATCCGAGTTCGTAAAGAGGATATTCCGAAGACCGCTTTCGTTACTCGTTATGGTTCATACGAGTACACCGTCATGTCCTTCGGATTAACTAATGCTCCAGCAACTTTCTCTCAATTGATGAACTATATCTTCATGGACTACCTCGACAAATTCGTCGTGGTTTATTTGGATGATATCCTTATATTTTCCAAGAATGAAGAAGAACACGCCGAACATCTTCGGCTTGTATTGGAGAAACTCCGAGAACATCAACTGTATGCCAAATACTCAAAGTGTGAATTTTGGTTATCCGAGGTGACTTATCTTGGTCATGTGATTTCCAAGGATGGCATTGCTGTTAACCCAGAACGAGTTCAGGCTATTCTTGACTGGACTCCGCCGCAAACTGTTAAGCAAGTCAGAAGTTTTCTCGGTCTCGCTAGCTATTGCCGCCGTTTCGTCGAGAACTTCTCCAAAATTGCTAAGCCACTGACTGATTTGCTTCACAAAGGCAAGAAGTTTGAGTGGACGGAAAAGTGCCAAGAAAGTTTTTAGACACTTAAAGATAAGTTGACATCTGCCCCAGTGCTAGCTCTCCCTGATTCCCGCAAGGACTTTGTGATATATTGCGACGCATCCCGTCAAGGATTAGGCTGTGTCCTAATGCAAGAGCGCAAAGTGATTGCTTATGGCTCTCGTCAGTTGCGTCCTCACGAAGATAAGTATCCCACACATGATCTTGAGTTAGCAGTAATTATCTATGCTCTAAAGCTATGGTGACATTACCTTCTCGGTAATCGTTGCGAGATATACACGGACCACCAAAGTCTGAAGTATCTGTATACTCAACCAGATTTGAACCTCCGTCAACAAAGATGGCTCAAGACAATAGCTGACTATGACATGGATATTTCTTATACCCCTGGCAAGGCTAATGTAATGGCCGATGCTTTGAGCCGCAAGTCCTATTGCAACAACCTCATGGTTCAGCAAGCACAACCCCTTCTTTACGAAGAACTTCGCAAGTTGAACCTTCACATTGTCCCACAGGGTCATCTCAATACCCTGTTTGTTGAACCAGATCTCGAGGACCTCATCAAGCATATATAGAAAGCTGACTCTGAGGTCGAGAAAATTAAGAGCAATCTCAAAAGGGGAAGGCCCTCAGTCTTCACTGTTGATGCTGATGGCACCTTGTTCTTCAAAAATCGCTTAGTGATTCCTAGAAAGGACAACCTGGATCTGACCCCCCGCGTCATGAAAGAAGCTCATGATACACCTCTTTCAACTCACCCTGGTAGTACCAAGATGTACCAAGACATTCGATAGAGATATTGGTGGCCGGATATGAAGCGAGACATTGCTCGCTATGTTGCTGAGTGTGACGTTTGTCGTCGCATCAAAGCAGAACATCAAAGGCCTGCTGGAACTCTGTAACCCCTTGATATTCCTGAATGGAAATGGGACAAAGTTGAAATGGATTTCATTACTGGGTTTCCCAGATCGCAGAAGGGTCATGATGCTATTTTTGTCGTCATTGACCGATTCTCCAAGGTTGCTCACTTTCTGCCAGTCAAGGAGACAATCACTGCTAGTCAGTTAGCAGACTTATATGTTTCCAGAATCTTGTCACTTCACGGTATTCCGTTGGAGACCAGTTCAGATCGTGGCAGCCTCTTTACCTCAAGATTTTGGAACAGTTTCCAAGAAGCTATGGGAACTCATCTATCCTTCAGCACCGCTTTTCACCCCCAGTCCCAGGGACAAGTTGAACGAGTCAATCAAGTTCTTGAAGATATGCTTCGAGCTTGTGTCATCTCATTCGGTAAGAAATGGGAGGAATCTCTCCCGTAAGCTGAATTCTCATACAACAATAGCTATCAGGCTAGTTTGAAGATGGCCCCATTTGAAGTTCTTTATGGACGTAAGTGCCGAACCCCTCTGAATTGGTCAGAAACTGGGGAACGGCCACTCTTCGGTCCGGACATTATTCAACAAGCTGAAGAACAAGTCCGCATTGTCCGTGAACATTTGAAAGCTGCTCAGCCTCGTCACAAGAGCAACTATGATCGAAAACACCAGGTAATGGTCTATCAACCTGGCGAACAAGCTTACCTTCGCGTCACTCCGATGAAGGGCACTCACCGGTTCGGGATCAAGGGCAAGTTAGCTCCTCGCTACATTGGCCCGTTCCGTATTCTTGCTCGTCGAGGAGAAGTGGCATATCAATTGGAATTGTCGCCGAATCTTTCCCAGGTTCACGATGTCTTTCATGTGTCACAACTCCGACGCTGCTTCAAGGATCCTATCCGAGCAGTGGATCATGAAATGCTTGAATTGCGAGAGGATCTTTCCTATCAAGAGTGTCCAATCCGCATTCTTGATCAAGCTGAGCGTCGAACCCGTCAGAAGTCGATCAAGTTCCTTGGGAAGCCACTTGGGAACGCGAAGACCGTCTTCGTGAAGAATACCCCACTTTCTTTCAGCCTACCTCTTAATTCTCGGGATGAGAATTTCTTTTAGAGGAGGAGAATTGTAACACCCCATGTAATTAAGCTACAGTGATCACCTTTTGATAATGCCAAGTCATCATGTTTAACAGTGCTTGATCATCATTTGCATCATATCTCATTTCAAATTCCAACTCAAATTGAAATTCAAATATAAATTGAAAATAAAAGATGTTCAAATTTGGAAACTAAAATGTTCATTAAATAGCAAATAATCCCTAGATGAGTCTAACATCTGTCCAAGTACCTAAATTCCCTAGATGAGTCTAACATCTTAAAACATTAACAAAACAGCAACATTTAACCCCTTTTTGTTTAATAAAATTTCAAATGAAATCATTTGTTCACCAAATCTTTTTCTGGCAGTGCTAAATATTGCATCATATTTATATGGCATAATCTCATATTTTACAAAAGTCATTTAGTGGCCTAATAATTTACAAAACAGAAAAGAAAACAGAAAACAGAAAAGAAAGAGAAGAGGAAAGAAAAAGGGCACTGTGGACTGGGCTCTAGTCCACAGTACTAGGCCCAGCCCATCTCCCTGTCGTCCCCCACCTCCCTCCTCCACCTGTCGATGGCGACCGAGCCAGGGCAGAGCGCCGTCCCCGCCGAGCCACCTCATCGTCCGCACCTCCACAGGAGCTCGCGGGTGGATAAGACCACCACCACGGCACCCCCTGGCGATCCTATCCACTCCCCCTTCCTCTCCGTCGCTCCCTCCCTCGATCTCGTCGTCGCCAGAACGCCGCCGTCGCCATGGCTCGCCGTAGCCGTGGCCTCTGACCTCGCCGCACCTCTTCTCTGTGCCGGATCGAACCGCCGCCCTCGGCTACGTCCTCTGCACCGGGCCGTTTGAGCTGCAGAGCCTCAACGCCGTCGCCAGCTTCATCTTCTTCCCCTTCGGCCATCGTTGTCTCCGTCGCCGATTCGCCGCCGTCACGCCTCCCCGAGCCCACTTTTGCACCACTGTAGGACCGCGGTGAGCAGCCGCGTCGATCCCCTCTCTCCCCGGTCTCTCCCCGTAGCCGTAGCCGCCGCTTGCCCCTTGGCCAAACCTCTCGCCGCAGTCGGACTCACCGTCGTGACCACGCTCGCCGTCGAGCTCACCCGAGCACGGCTTCGTGCTCAGCACGCCCGTGCGAGCCCAACGCACCCACACACGCGCTCCACCGTGCCCCGTAGCGCCGTAGTCGATCACGGCCGAACTCCGGCGCCACTCTCGAGCTCGCCGCCGTCGCCGTAGTGCCTCTCCGGCTAGGGCACCACCGCCAAACGACGCGGCACACTCCCCTCGTTCGAACGCGACCTCTCGCGCGCGATTTGGTGCCCTGTACGCGAAATCCGACCGTCGCCCGACGTGCGCCGCTGCGCGGAATGGTTGCTGGCGAAGTTCTGGCGATGGCGCTGACGTGGCACGACCAGGGCCCACCTCTGGGTCACTGACAAAGGGCCCCACTGGCCCCGTTGACTGGGTTGACCAGTTAACGGTGCTGACTGGGAAGCCCAGTCCCACTGACATGCGGGTCCCACCCGCCTAATTAACATTTTAGGTTAATTTAATTAATTAGTTATCTAATCTGACACTGACAGTAGGCCCCACTAGCTAAATAACCTATTTAATTAAAACTAAAACCTGTTTAATTAGCTGAGTCACTGACCAGTGGGACCCACTGGTCAGGTTTGACCCTGGTCAGCCGGGTTTGACCCGCTGACGTCATGATGACATCATCTAACACTGTTTCGGATAATTCAAATTTAATAATTAAATTAATTCTAGAAATTCAGTAAAACTTTGAAAAATCATATAAAATAAACCGTAACTGGGATGAAAATAATTTATATATGAAAAATGATCAGAAAAATATGAAGAATCCGAATATGTGGTCAAAATGCTTGACCATCACTCCTATCTAGATGAACATGGAACTTTTTGAACGTATTCGATAGATGAATAGTGCATAACCTTGATAAAATAAATCGAAATAAATTCCTAAATTATCTAAAGCAATTAGATAGGCAATATATCACCTCTGCATATCATTTAGGCATGTCATGCATTGCTGTTGCATTGTTGCCGTGAATTTATTGTTTCTTCCCCCTCCTTCTCTCCCGTTAGACGCCGAGACCGCGGCCGACGCAGCTGAGTACGACTACGATCCAGACGAGCAGCCTTCAGATGACCAGCCCCTCTCAGCAGAGCTTCCAGGCAAGCAAACCCCCTTGATCATCCAGATATCACCTATTCCTTCTCTCTTATTCTTGCATTAGAATTGCCCCTATTACTGTTCTGATAGTTCCTATTCTGATGCATAGCCTGGTTTTGTAACCTGTTGTTGATACTGTACATGTTATCCTATATGCTTAGTATAGGCTGGTTAGTGATACATCATTGGCCCCACACCCTTGTCCTTGTCGCCACACTTTTCCACCAGTGACTCGATCATTATGATCGACGGTCAGAGACCAACACTTCATCGCACATTCCCCCCTAAGTTGTTCGACGCTGCAGAGCTACCACCGAGTGCCGAGGGTGATACCTCTTATCTCACTTCCGATGATGCCTCTGTAGAATAGCTATCCGGTTGTGGGTTACCGAGGGTGATTCCTCTTTCATCACCTCCGATAAAGCTTCCGTCGTGCAACTCCTCTTGTGTGAATCCATCGAGGGTGATTCCTCCGGGTTCACCTTGACCGATACTTCGAGTGGGAATCCATCAAGGGTGATTCCTCGGATTCCTTCTTGATACTTTGGACACACGGGTACTGGGACTTTACTACTGTCATTTGATAAAGACGGGTCGGCTCCAAGAGCACCCGCGAGCCGTATGTTACCCAGTCGGAGCGACGGGAATCCTGTTAATCTCTGCGAGCTACTAAATACGCCTAACGGATTTGGGTATTTGATCTGAGTGGGTCGTTGGCCTTATACGCACTACCACCACGTGGGACAATGGTTATGTGACCCTCTACGTCGTATGTATCAGCCGAAAGGTCTTCAGACGTCACAACTCAGAGATGCGGGCTGATTGTTGGGGTGGGCTGGTTACGTCACTGGTGTATTCAATGTCGCGCCTGGGCCCCGACCACCCTCGCAACGTGCAGGAGTGCAAAGGGAGATGGCCCAAGACCCCTTCGCACTTAGGATTTAGACCGGCGTGCTGACCTCTCTGCTGAGCCTAGGTAGGACTGCGTCGTGTCGATTACCCGAGGCCGGGTATTACCCAGCAAGTGTGTCCGGCCAGATGTAATCGAGCGTGTTGGGTAACAGTAGTGCACCCCTGCAGGGAAGTTATCTATTCGAATAGCCGTGTCCACGGTAACAGGACGCTCGGAGTTGTATCCTGATCCACTACAACTACAAATTGATGCTGATTTAATATTAAACTGTTAATACTGCTCTCGGGATCGCTTTCTCGCAGGGAGTCGAGAAAGGATCTCAGGGCGTTGCTATTACATAACCACTTTTATATGTTACTATGTTCTACTCTCTTCTGATGCTGCAAGATTGCTTCAAGATGGTAGTCTTCGATAGGCTAGGCTTCTCCCCCCTCTATTCTGGCATTCTGCAGTTCAGTCCAAAGATATAGCCCCATTCCTTTGATACCGATGCATAATTAGTATAGTTCTGATGTCAGTCTTGCGAGTACTTTGGATGAGTAATCACGGTTGCTTTGCTATCTTTTTCCCCATACCCGCTTGCTGAAATCAGACGACGGAGCCCCGGAGCCAGACGCCACCGCAGGAGACTACTACCAGGAGAGTCCCGGAGGCACGTACTACTGGGTTGAGCCAGCCGACCAGGAATAGTTCGGAGGCCCTAGGCAGGAGGCCTTCGCCTTTTCGATCAGTGTCACTGTTTGTGCTAGCCTTCTTAAGGCAGACTTGACTAATTATGTCTGTACCCAGATATTATTTGAGTGTATGACTTATGTATTCGGGTCCTCGTGACCCCTGGTTTGTAATATGAAGATTTATGTTTAAATTTGAGTTTAGAGTTGTGTTGTGATATCTTCCCGTGAGTCTCTGATCTCGAGCGTGCACGTTTGCGTGTATGATTAGTGCACGATCGAGCAGGGGTGTCACACCGCCGCCACCAGAGTTGTTGTTGTGGCCGCCTCCCCCACCGCTGTTGTTGTTCGAGGTGTGGGCATGTAGCGCAGTCTCCGTGGTGTGCTTGTCGGACTGACGACTTTCATCAAGGAGAAGGAAAGCTCGGCAGCGAAGAAGCGAGGGGAAGGGTGTCTGCATCGTCAAGATGGGTACAGCATAACGGAATCGTGAATGCAGACCACGGATCATATTGAGCACCTGATCGCGGTCACCGACGGGAGAGCCGATGTCAGCGAGGCGGTCGGCACACTCCTTGAGCCGGGCGAAGTAGGAGAGGATCGTGGACGACCCCAGCTCGATCCGGCGAAACTCGGTGGCGAGAAGCACCTCCTGATGTTCGCGGTTCTCGAGGAAGAGGCTGCAGATCGAGGCCCGGACCTCACCAGCGGTGGCACCGCGCTGATGGACAAGGCCAAAACCCTCCGGGCTGACGCGGTTGTAGAGCCAAGAGACGATGTGGGCGTCGTCTTGCATCCACACCGGATCGGCGGTGCGCGGCGGCCCGGCGATGTGATCGTTGACGGCGTACTTCTGGAAGGTCACCTCGAAGAGCGTCCACCACTGCGAGAAGTTGGGCGGGTTGAGAGAGAGAGGACGTGGGGAACTTGCTGGTTGATGAAGACGCCGGCGAGGGGGGAGAGGTTGGGAGCAGCCGAGGAGGAGGCGCTGGGGTCGGGGAGGAAGAGGGCACCGCGGTTGAACACGGACGGGGTGAGGAGAGTCTGGGTTTGGGACGCCGGAGTCTTGGGGGTGGCCGGCACGCCGCCGGCGGTGCCATATCCGGGGCGAGGAGGAGGGGGTGGGGGAGGTGGGGGAGGTGGAGGAGCAGGCGACGCCATGGCGGTTGCAGGCGAGGCCGCGAGGGAGAGAGAGCAGCGGAAGTGGGCTACAGACGAAGGAAGAGACCAGCGTCTGATACCATGTGGAGAAGTGAATCGAGAGGGCAAATAGCACCTTGGGTGCTGCCGTATCCATTGCATGAATCTCTACTATTAAAGCGGGATCGAACGTCGTGATGGTTCGACCTCGTTCGATGGTTCGACCGGGCACCCCTATGTCTCGCTTTAAGCGAGACAGGGCGATGCCCTCGCGTCGGGGCGAGCCCCAGACGGGCCGGCCCAGTCGCGCGGGAGCCACAGCCTGTTTTGTTTTGTTTTGTTTTCTGTTTTCTGTTCTCATTTTTTGTTATTTTTGTACTTTTCTTTATACTTTAAAATATTCTACACATATATATGTATATATTACAAAAAATACTCTTCAAAACACATTTGAAAAGATGTTGAATAAGTATTAAAAAATGTGGACAAGAATTTGAAAAATGTTGAACAAGTATTTGAAAATGTTGAATAAGTATTCAAAATGTTGAAAAAGTATTTGAAATTGTTGAATAGATATTAAAAAATGTTGAACGGGTATATGAAAAATGTTGAACACATATTTAAAAATGTTGAACAAGAATTAAAAAAATGTTGAACAAGTATTTGAAAATGTTGAATAAGTATTAAAAATGTTGAACAAGCATTTAAAAATGTTGAAATAGGTATTAAAAAATGTTGAAAGAGTATATGTAAAATGTTGAATAAGTATTAAAAAAGTTGAACAAGTATTCAAAAAATATTGAATAACTATTAAAATGTGGAACAAGTATTTGCAAAATGTTGAAATATAGTTCGGACAATGTTGAACGTGTATACAAAAAATGTTGATCACTTATTACAAAAAATGTTTTTGACATGAACGAAAATGTAGAGTGAAAACAAAAACAAACATAAGAAAACACAAAAGAAAAACAAAAAATGGAGAAGAAAAAAGAAAACCAAACAGAAAAGGTTGATCATGTATATAAAAATGTTGAACAGGTATTTGAAAAATGTTGAACAAGTATTTGAAGAAATGTTGATCATGTATATAAGAATATAGAATGAAAAACAAAAAGAAACAAAGAAAATCCAAAAAAATAAAAAC
The DNA here is from genome assembly GCA_039707655.1 of Elymus sibiricus. Lineage (NCBI taxonomy): Eukaryota > Viridiplantae > Streptophyta > Magnoliopsida > Poales > Poaceae > Elymus > Elymus sibiricus. The sequence goes on from CM077666.1 coordinate 32,793,299, forward strand.
CGAAAATTAAAAACAAAAAATGGAGAAGAAAAAAGAAAACCAAACAGAAAATGGAGAAGAAAAAAGAAAACAAAGAAAACCCGAAGAAAACTGAATAAAACAAAATAACGGTGGAGAAAAAAAAGCTCTTTTAACTTAAGTAGGTCGCGCCCTACAATTCATCACGAACTCCACACATAGTGCATTGGCTAGCGTCGCTAGTATCTAGCAGACCCAGGTTCGAACATTAGCTTCGCTCCCTTTTTAACCCCTATTTCTTTTATTAAGTGGGCCGGCCCAGTTGCTCGCGAGATACAAGGATTCTTCAGCGAGCGAACCCTTCCAACTCGCGTAAAGCGAGAAATAGCGCTCGCGCTGCTTCCCACGATCGATACTCCGTTCCACCCGCGCGTAAAAAAGCAGCCCACCCCGCATGTACGACGTGGCCCGGAAACCAGCCCACTCTTCCTCCCATCCCCGACCGAACACAGAGAAAAAAAACTGTCGCTACGCACGCACACACGTCTCCGTCTCTCCAGCACCTCAAAAAAAAAAAAACGTCTCCGTCTCTCCCCAACTCCCAACTCGGTCCCGATCCCATCTCTCTCCACGAAAAGTAAAAGTCGCCGGCGGCTGTGCTCGTCTCCCCGCCTCCTCTCCACGCCACCTCTCGATCCGTTGTCGCGCGCCTTCTGGATCTAGGTGACGGGTGCCTCCCGTCCCTTGCGCCCGCCGTGGAAGAGAGGGAGAGAGAAAGAGAGATAGGAGGGAGAGGGAGGAGCGGACACCGGCGGCGCTAGCCTAATCGCCGATAGAGGAAGATGAGGGCGTGGTTCCGACGTGTGCCGGGTCGGCGCTGCTGAGGCACGGCCGTTGACTTCCTTGTTTGGTTCTGGCCGCGGGCGCACTTGTCCTCATGTCACCCAAGACGGTCTGCAGTCCATCATGGTCATCTCGTACATCCGTCGCCAGCATGACCATCGGCATCCGACGTACACTTCAGGGCGGCCACCAGAAGCTCTCGGATATGGTGAGATAGAAACTCCAGAATACTTACCCTTATAGCTATACCGTGTCTCCTTTTTCTTCCAGGCTTCATATTCATTGTTTGATATGATTTTTTAGGTTAGGATAAATGGCAACGGTTTCGGATAATCCTGGTCTGAGAGCTTGTGCAGAAGAAAAAGAAATCTGCTTCCTAATCAAGCAGTTCGTCAACAACAATGCCAAGATTAAGTTCAGCAAGGAAGCCAAACAACCTTTTACCGTGTGCAAATCTCACAAGTACTCTGGTTGGTAGTTGTTTGCCCTCTCCTGATCAACTGAATTATGGATGTCTCTTGTGCTACTGATAGATTGGTTTGGTGGTTGGTGTGATTTTTCAGGCCTGGTAAACAAGAAGACAGTCAGCTGCTCATAAAGAAAAACCCGATAAGGAGATCTGGACATAATGTTAACTCAGCTTCACCTTTGTTGCCTTTTCCCCTGAAGCTTTGCAAGTGTGACTGCTCCAGTCTCTGTTGATCTTAATGTAAGACCAGGGGATGAAGTGTATTGCTTATCAAATTCTCTTATTTACTTGTCGGATGAAAGAAATAACTTTTAGGATGAAAGTTTAATATTTAAACAATCAAGCGGTCAAGCCACTAAATCTTGATCCTTTAATGTTATAGTACAGGTCCGAAAGGCTGAGATACTTTTGGTTGCATGCTTAACCACAACTACTTGTCACCACTCAAACTGGACAACGAAGCAGTTTTGATTCGCAAATAATTTATGCACCACACATAAGTGGAAAAGAAACTCCTGTCATATGTTTACTATATTTCCTGCAAACTTCTCCTTTTATCTGTGCAGGAACTTCTTAATATGTAGTTCCTGTTGCTATATAGTTTCTCCCTATGCAATCTGTGGACCTTCACACTGTGAAGTACAGTCAACAGCTGTATATTTTCATACTTTTTAGCTACCTTTGAAGCGAATGCGATGATGAAAACTTATACTGTGTTCTGACTAGCCTACTAAATCACTAACCCAGCGACAAAGACTTTCCTGCCAAAATCTGAAAGTGTCTATATGCCTAAGTAGATGCTATTCGTTGTGGCATCAAGCTAAACTCCATCTAACACATCAAATAGAAGTTGAATATCTCTTCTCTTTAATTTCTTTCAACATGAATGTAGATGTGCACATCCAGATAACTTTTATTGTCTGTGTTGCTTGAATACAAATTTTATTATCTGTTCATCTTTCTAACTTTAACCAGTGGTATGGTTGTAGACCGGCAGCAAACTGTAGTTTTTTTATTTGGAAACCTTGCTGATGGATAGCCTGATCAGAGTTGTGTGGCGCTGCAAAATGGCGAGGAAAGTAGTATAATCAAATATTTTTGTGCCACTGAAATCTGGCATTTAATTTGTTGTTTTACCACATTCTGGTATCAGCTACTAAAGAAAGTAGTACAATAAACAATTTTGGCTTGCATCGATTCTTCTTGTTACCATGCCTTTTTTCAAAGGACAGATTAGTTTTAAAGTTAGTTTTACTTTTCACCAGTTGACATGTTAATCTTTTTGTCGTGTACTGATATACTTGCCTTGCCTTTTTCCTTTCCTTTGGTGCTGGTACGAAGAAATGCCGGCTGATATGCTCTTGTTATGGCCCTGCTAAGTACAATAAACTTTGTTTAAAAAAATCACATATATATTCTGATTCATAATAGCATTGTAGGCAAAGGTTTGGAACACGCGGTGTTCAAAATTTAGACATCAATTTTCAGTAATAGTATTCTGAGTAATAGCATTGTAGGCAAAGGTTTGGAACACGCGGTGTTCAAAATTTAGACATCAATTTTCAGTAATAGTATTCTGAGTAATAGCATTGTAGGCAAAGGTTTGGAACACGCGGTGTTCAAAATTTAGACATCAATTTTCAGTAATAGTATTCTGAGGAATACTAGATGCTCTAAGGTGGCAGCTTCAGTTCCGGATAATTGTTTCATATGTTGCAGTTATCTTCTTTACTAAAAAGTTAAACATACTAGCAAGTAAATGTTGATTTACTTTACAAGAAAACAAGCGAAGTTGTGTTTTTTTAGAAATATACCCTTTCCTCTTATTTTTGACATGATTTCGTTTGATGCAGGTTGGCATTTTACTTACTCGAAAAGGTTGGGATAGGTGAATATAGTCAGGTGTATAATGCCCGGTGCCTCCACCGGTGCTTCGTGAGAAAAAAACAGTTTTTTCAGAGATTGTTTTCACGGGTGCTGATGAAGGAGTCGGAAGCAAAGTTTGGCTTCCGGTGCAAGCCGATGCTTGCGATAAATAATTGCTCCATGATTCACGATGGCTTCAACCCGATCCCTCCATCGGCTTTAAAAAGGGGCCCGTCACCTAGCAGCCACATCCCTGCCGGTGGACATGTCGAACGAACCGCTCCTGCTCAGCTCCGGTCAAAGATGGAGCCGTTACACTATGCACGCGCCTCCTCAAGAATCACCAGGACCAGATCCTTCTCGCGGGCAACCTCGCCCGACTCCTCACCTACACCACGTGCATCCTTGAGCAACCGCCTGGGCCCCCGCATGACAAGAACTGTCGCGGGTGCATACCGACGAAGCAGTGCTGAGCAACTCAAGGAACAAACAAGCCGCGTCGTGGGAGGGGGGATGGAACAGCCGGTGGTGAGGTGCGAAAGCGGGTGTCTTTGGCATCCTCGTGGCGCAAAGCCTGGAAGAAATTTGAGGAATGATTTTAGCTCCGGGGAAGAGATGAGATAGAGAAAGCCAACAGAAGGTTGGTGAGTGAGCTGAGTATGAGTGGTTAGTTGGTTGCTTTAGCTCTGGTCGGTGGTCGGGTGGCACTGCATTGGAGATAATAGGTCCAGCGTAGATGCTACGTGATTGTTAAGGAAGATTAAGCACCCGTACGATGCACTCTGCGTTGCCGAGCAAATAAAATTTTGAGAAGCAACACAACTAGCGTACAAGGCCTAAGTGGAGCCCTAGATGTGTATATTGTTCTCTCTATACTTGGTTAGCTGAATGGTACTACTTATGTACAAATTTAGTTCCATATAAGTAGTATGTGGTTTTCCAACTATTACTAGAGATTTATGGATGATCTTTGATGAACAACCTATAGAGTCAAAAAATACAATACCAAAATACAAAGGTGAAAAAAAAGGATTCAAATTCCTCTTTGCTCAGAAATAGCTACGACGTGTATCATTTTTCTCTCTTGTACTGTCATGTGTGGATCTGCTTTATGCTGGAATAACCATATTGTTTTTTATGTTTGTAGTTTGATGTCAACAATTACATTATTATTTCTTGAAAAGACCTTAAATGTTCTACTTCCCTGTCGATGCTTGGAGTATGTATGCATGGCATTTAAATTGGGTGACCATTTGATATCGGCTTGATATCCTATATCTTAAGGGATACTTATTAGTAGCTCCGTAGCAACGCACGGGTATTCAACTAGTATATGTACATGTACAACAGGAGCGCGGGGCGCTGGAGCTAGCTACGTGCATGGGATCATGGGCGATCGTGCATGCAATACGTGAGAGGAGGGCTAACTGCTAACAGGCGCAACTAGGCCTAAACCGTGTGGGCCTGGAATGTTGTGACCAGTCTAAAACAAGTCAGACTCTAGTCTATTGGGCCTAGTCGTCTCTCCTTCCCGGCGGCGGCGCGCTGATCTCTCCGACAGAGATCGCAGCAAACCATCGCGGCGGTGTAGAGATCTTGGGCATGAAGACTGCGGAGGCTCCACATTTCTTGGCGCCGCCACGACCTTGCAGTTGGCCGGCGCTTCTGCGACCTCGCTGCCTGCCGCCCCGAGCTCCAAAGCAAGTCGTGTGGGACCCGTCGCGTCCGGCGAGGAGAATGTTTGCTCGCGGTCACAGTGTTTGCTTCCTCAGGCTGTCTGTATGGCCGGCGAGCTCTACAAAGGTGCGCCCTTATCATTTGTTCAACGACAACTTTAGGTTCAGCGGTTGCAGAGGACGAGTAGTAAAGCTGAATAAAAGCGAAGCGATGATCTGATCATCTCACTGCTTTTCATCTGTAGTTTGAATCTGTTAGTTTGCATTGCAGTCCAACTTTAGGTTCTGTCTGTAACCACTAGCCACCAGATTGGATCAAATTTTGCAAACAGACTCTGTCGATCAAAATCTGTACCTTCTGAATTAGCTGGAAAATCGTGAATTCCACTTGCAGCCGGCCACTAGATTGGATCTCCGTCAATAAGTTTTTGGTCAGAAGTATTCAGAATCTTTCCACATCTCAAGCAACCTTTCAATAGCATTTTGGCTCCAATCAGATAAGGGCAGAGATCGGGCCGAGCATCCCCTTCTCTCTGCTCCGGGCACCATGTTCACGCCTGCCTGCGTCCGTGTCATGTGTTGTACCCCCTTTGTACTCATTCTTCTCCTTCTATCAATGAAAAGATACGCAAGCTTTGCGTATTCGCGAAAAAAAAAAGATAAGGGCAGAGAGAGCAAGTGGAACTTTGTAAAACCTTTACTCGTTCAGATCAATAGCTAGCGACTATAGTACTATACTTGACGACTTGAGCACAGATGATCAAGTCTTCCTTTGCTGTAGACTTTATTGATTGTCCCGACTCTCAAGCCACCCCCATCCCCATCGCATCACATGGGCTTAATTTTGGCACCATTTGCAAGATGGTTGTTATATATTACAGTATGATATATAATGGTGCATCCTGCTGACAGCGTACAGTGTATGTATATTAGAGGCAACAAAGCCGTTGCTTAACCAAGCTACCATATATTAACTGCAATTACTTAGCTATAGTTAGTTGTTTAGCCAACACCTAGCTGTTAGTTGTCAGAGTCCAGCTCATCGAGGGAATCGTGCCTCTCGTTGTCATAGATAGGTGTAGACTTTGCCAAGTCCTTTGAGCAAAGCTAATAATAATAAAGATAGAAAGAAGCAAGACAGCATTGCACATACAGAGGAGTTCTGCTAGCTCATATCTTCTCGGTTGATCTGGGCCCTGGAACCAGAGCCAACAGGTATGTGCACCCTAGTGTTGACTCAAATTATTGTTATTTTGCTCTCCTCTGTTCTCTGCTCCTGTTCAAATATATTGAGTTTTACTAAATATGTAGCTAGCATTCTATATTATTCTCGTTAACTCACTTGCTTTAATTGCATCCTCAACGTATATTTGGTCTTGAATTCGCTTAGCATCGATTCCAAATATATTTTATGCTCAGCTCTAACTTTGGTCTACTAGATCGATCTTACAACAAATTTGCATCTCTGCTGCTTCATGCAGGTTTGATTGCATCTATTATCTTGAACTCTGCATAGCACTTTCTAGTTCATGGTGGATCTGTAGACCACCTGTGCACACGGCCAATTTTCAAGTATGTATCCACCTCCTTGTTTCCATTGTTCACGATCCAGTAGATATTGATTAAATTTCCTTCGTCCAAATAGAACCTTATATCATATTTTGATGTTGTGTTTTGATACGTGGATCAGATTTCATGCAAGCTTGATTGGTCACTTGATGGATGTCAACAAGAGAAGTAGTTAAATTGGCCATAAATTGCTTGTTCTACCTGTCAAATAGACATATAGTTTATTTCAGGTAACCATTTGTGTTCACTTTTCTATCCAAGAAAGCAATAACATGGACGATATAAAGTGTGGCGCCAAAGCTTCTGTCATTCCAATTATTAGAAGAAATCACAAATGGTTTCTCTAAGGATAGGAAAGTTGGCGCGGGTTCATATGGAAATGTTTATAAGGTATGGTTAAAAACCCATGGATGGTTTCTAGCTACAATTTGCTATAGTTAGACAAGGTACACCAAACAACATATCGTGAATATTCACTACACTGTTACTTTTGTCTATTATTCAGAGTGTAGCACAACCGCATTCTTATTAATTCAGGCACCTGCTAAAGAATGTAAAGACAGAAAATACATTGTGATGAGACTTTTGTGGTTCCACACATGCTCAAGTTAATTTCCAACATCGTCGTGCACAACATTGCTAGGCAGATGTGATGCACGTGAGAAGAGGCTGTAAAAGAAGCCTAACCCTAGACCAAGAACCATTGCGGGCCAGATTTTACAAGGCCAAGTGCACTGTACCTTTCTAGGCCAAGTGCAGTGTGCCTGGGTTCAGCCACAACTTTCCCTTTTATAAGTTGTTCTTTAAGCAGAGGGTAGCTGGTCAAGTTCACAAGACACAGATATTATGTTCACTATTGAACATTGATCTTTGTTGATGACTGGCTTGCATACTTGATCTTACACTGGTGCGCTATATTCTGACAAACAAGAATATGTAGAAGTCTAGGATATGAGTGCCCACGAATAAACATGAGAGTGCACAAATTCCTGCCTAGGCGTGTCACATATATCGCTGTAAACAGAACTTTAAACCATGCATGCATTTATACGTTGAACAGGGAGAGCATACAAGTGGGGAAAGTATTGCTGTGAAGGTGCTTCATTACATTCCAGGACTTGATGATGAGCAATTTGAGAAAGAGTATCACAACCTCGCAAGTCTAAAACACAAAAATAATGTGCGGCTACTTGGCTATTGCCATGAAACTCGACGAGAATTCTTACCTTACAACGGGAAAATGGTTTTTGCTGAGATGACACAGAGAGCCCTTTGCTTTGAGTATATGCAAAATGGAAGCCTTGATGGCTGTCTTACTGGTATGATGCAGGGTGCTCTACTTGTATCATGAGATATTGATAAGTCATAACATACACTTATCGATGATGCCCTTTGTTTGTTGTTGCAGATGAATCTACTGGACAAGATTGGTCCACACGCTATGCAATAATTAAGGGGATTTGTCAGGGTTTGAAATACCTTCATGAGGAATTGAATCCTCCTATGTATCATTTGGATTTAAAACCCGCCAATGTATTGCTGGATGAAAATATGGTGCCCAAAATTGCGGATTTTGGCTTGTCAAGGCTGTTTGGAGGAGAATAAACACAATTGACGAAAAGCGCTATAGGAACACCGTAAGCCTAATCATCCTGTAGAAGTGCATGCTCTAGCCAATGCAAGCAAAAGACCGGTCTTATGGAAGAGACTAGGCAATACAGTTATACGTCAACACTCCCCCTCACGTGTGGCTCCCTCAGGCCTAAACGTGGACCGAAAGTGGGCTGCAATTTAATTGCGCCAGCCGGGTCTTGAACTCAAGACTAAACATGGACCGAAAGTGGGCTGCAATTTAATTGCGCCAGCCGGGTCTTGAACTCAAGACCTCTTGGCTCCGATACCATGTAGAAATGCATGCTCTAGCCAATGCAACCAAAAGACCGATCTTATGGAAGAGACTAGGCAATACATTTATACGTCAACACATCCGAGTGAATCAAAAAATTATATACATTAGGTCAATATTATCAGTAACATATATAATGTGTCATTTTGTCATGCAGTGGGTACGTACCACCGGAATATATAGACGCAGCTATAATCTCTATTAAGTTTGACATATACAGTTTGGGCGTGGTAATCATAAAGATAGTGACAGGACCAACGGGGTACTTCAGAAGTGCTGAAATGTCTCAACAACAATTCATAGAACTTGTAAGAGAAATCGTTGCCTTTATTGAGTGGTACATATTTGGTGAATAATACCTCCATATTTGATACACTGCCCTGCTTTATGATTCATAATGGCAGGTACACACGAGCTGGAAGAATAAGCTACAAACAACATCAGTTCATGCTTTGGAGCCATATTCCGAACAAGTTAAGAGATGCATCGAGATAGCTTTAAGTTGTGTGGACGCAGATCGACACAAAAGGCCGAGTATAGGGGTAATCGTCGATAAGCTTACTGAGACGGAGACTGCGATCCAGTTACTTGGCGCGTCAATGAATGACATAGGGTCATCGATGTACAAGGTGATCATTGGTGGCACAATTCTTTATTACTACTCCCTCCTATCCAAATCAATTGACACAACTTTAGTACAACTTTGCAAAGTTACACTAAAGCAAAGTTGTAGTAAAGCTGCGTCAATTAATTTGGATCGGAGGGAGTATGTCTTTCTGTTTTTCGTTCCGAATGTACGTGCATGCGTGAATCTTTACAAAGAGATCAGGGATAATCACATAAGATAATAATATGGATGCGCTTCACATACTCATTTTTTTATTGAAATAATAATATTTAACAAGCACCTTATTCTTCTTCTTCTTCTTCTTCTTCGCGTCTTAGTTTTTGTGAAAGGATGCACTACGCCTAAGAGAACGGGAGGGAGAGGAGTAGCTATTAAGTCTTAAAGAGTAGTGTTGTTTATTTGTTTAAGTAGGGCTATAAATGATCATTATAGTGTACTACTGTAGATTGACATTTGGGGAGTGGTCCTTGTAAACATGAGCTCTATGTATGAACATCTGTTTTTGGTGTTTGTAGGTCATCGACTTCCCAAGCAAGCAGGCCAAGGAACAACACGCAAGCTCAGGTAAATATGCATCTGTTAGCTAACTAGGTGATATATTTTACCATCTGGCTTTAATTTGCCATGCAAATTAAATACGAAAGTTATTCATCTACAAAAATACTCCCTCCGTTTCAAAATACTTGTCGTGGTTTTAGTTCGAACAGAGGGAGTAGCCATGAGGAGATGATCACAACTCCTCCATATTCAGGTCCATTAACTCGATCAAAGCCTGTTTTTCCCTTGCAGATGATTCATATATATGTACAAATAAGTTCACTGTTAGTGTTTTTTTGTTCCACGGTTAGATGGCCAGTAATCGACAAGAAAACTACTACTAATGCTTAATTAACCAACAAATTAAAGACACTTCTGAAATGTTCCACGGTCAGGGACTCAACAAACGGTGATCAAACCTGGGACTCTGCCTGGGACCTGCAGCTTTTTTTTCCAACCGGGCACACACCCCTTTCCGTTAATTGCTTAACGGAAATACATCTGTATCAGTCTTTAGCTGGACCAAACAACACCAAACGACTACTAAAACAAAAGCAACAGGAGGCAGAAAGGGGAGGGCGAGTTGGAGCACCAACAGGAAACCCACTGTGAGCGCTTCTAAAAACGAAGCACCCACCATGGGGCGAAAACCTGTTGGCACTAACCATCAAGCACCAAAACAGTATCCAAGAGATCGACCAAACTAAGGCAACTAGATATCACCCAGCAGGAGACAGATCAACCTCAGCAGGCATCAAACCCCAGTGAGGACCAAGCAGACCAAAAGGACTAGCACACCAACATGAATCTTCAAACTTCAGCTCCCCTGCTGCTCCAGCGTGAGTATGCCACGGGAAGTAGATCGGTCAGCCAGAGACGTCGCCACCCAGACCATCATCTGCACCCTGGCCTGGAGTTTCGCCTTGTCATCTCCTTTCATCAGACCTGACCAATACATCATAAAAGAGCACACAGTGAAAACAATCTCCAGAGGAGTACGGACAACACGCTTCTCAAATGTGACCTTGTTACGAGTGCACCAAATCCCCCAACAAATTGCAGCTATAATCTCCATATAATATTTCCTCCCGCCAGGGAGGAACTTATAAAGCCAAGCCCAACTCTGCCAAAGAGATCTGGGGCAACTAGATGCCCCCAAGGCCAGACCGAAAGTTCCCCACACCGAACGAGCAAAAGTGCAACCAAAAAATAGATGTCCATCAGTTTCAACCTCACGACAAAACGAACAAGAAGGATTACCAGACCAACTTCTTTTACGCATATTATCTCTAGTAAGAACAGCATTCTGAAAAAGTTGCCAAAGGAAGATTTTAATCTTCAGAGGAATTTTCGCTTTCCAAACCCATTTATAATTAGGTCCGGCCAAATCTTTCTCCATCCACTCGTAAACTGACTTGGTGGGACCCTGCAGCTGGTGATCAAGAACAACAAAAAGGCTCCATTGTTGGAGTATAAACAAAAGGTGATGCTGGAGCTCACTGGCGGCGGCTACACCAGTGACCGTCCGGGCCTGGACCTAGTGCTCGTTGTGGACCTCAGCGGGAGCATGTACGACAAGATGGACCAGCTGAAGACCGCCATGCGGTTTGTCATACGGAAGCTCAGCCCCATGGACCGCCTCTCCATCATCACGTTCGCTGATCATGGCAGGGTGCTCTGCGTGCTCCAGCAGATCACCGAGGCCTCACAGAGGGAGTTGGAGCAGCTCATCAACAACCTTAGGTCCGGCGGTCGCACTAACATGGCTGAGGGCCTCTGGCTCGGGCTCAAGGTCCTTGCCGAGAGCAAGGTCAGTGTCGGCCGCGTCGCCGCCATCATGCTCATGTCTGACGGCGAGCAGAGCAGAGGCGGCGTTGTTCATCTTGATGTCAGCAACTTGCCTGTTTACACGTTTGGTTTTGGTGACTACTGTGACCCTGTAGCACTCAGCGCGGTCGCGGCCAAGAGCATGGGAGGGACGTTCTCGCATGTCCAAGACGTTAGCGGCGGTGGTCTGACCATGGCCTTCTCCCGGTGCCTCGCTGCCCTGCTTACCATCGTGGTTCAGAATCTCGAGGTGACAGTGGCAGCCGTCGGAGGCGAGTCGACAATAGTGAAGGTGACTGCTGGAAGCTACACCCAGACGCACGATGCCGGCTCGGTGACAATCAGATTCGGCAATCTCTACAGCAGGGAGGTGCGCAAGGTCATTGTCGATCTCCTCCTCCCCGAAATCGAGAGCGAGCGCAGCATGGAGATCCTTGATGTCACATACTCCCACAGCCGGTATCAACTATCACATCGCGTACATGCATCATCCATCCTTTGATCGGCTCGGTTAATTTGACTTGATTGTGTTTATCTATTAATTAATGCAGCTCTTCTGAGAGGATGCAGTTTGTTGCGCCTCCCGAGACGCTCACCATGTTGCGCACCGGCATGGAGGTCTCAGAGGAGGAGAAGCAGCTGCCGGCGGAGCTACCGATGGAGGAGTTCCGCCTGCGGACTGCCGAGATGGTCAAGGAGGCGAGAACCATGGCGGACAGCAACATGCTGCTTGATGCCCAGGACAAGCTAGTGGAGGCTCAGAACATGCTCATGGAGAAGCAGTCCATGTCCAACGCGCTGCTCGCAACGGAGCTGCAGGAGCTCCTGGAGTTATTGAAGACAGAAGAAACCTACGACAAACAGGGCCGCCACTATGCCTTTTCATCGGAGTCTTCACACTGCCTGCAACGCTTCGCAGCAAGAGGCGACATGGAGAAGACTGTGCGGCTCTCCGTGACGGCGCGCATGGACATGTACCTGAAGCAGGCCAAGGAGTTCCACTCCACGGCGACCCGACGATGCCGCTGCCGTCGGTGGACGACGACGTCAAGGAGGAGGTCGGTGGACTTACGATTAATGTTGCCGCTAGGGAAGAGGAGGTGCGGAGATTGAGCGTGGGTGCACAGGATTAAGTTAAGCAGGCATCATGCTGCCGTTGAGTTGTTACCGTATCTTGTGAGGTGCTAAATTAATTAAGCTCCGCTTCAATCTGTTCTTCTATGGCTTCCAAGATATGATTTGGATACATTCGATCGGATTGTTGTAAATGGATTGTGAAGTTTGAGCTTGTAAATAGACCGTAGTCCGTAACAAATCATTTTGGAGCAAAAGCTCAGCACATGTGGTTTCGAACTAACCACACTCTTCAGGATTGGGTTCCGGAGAACCAAAAGGTGTGAATGAATCAACGAACTGGATACATCATCCACCCAAAGGTTACCGGACCAGGGAGTTCTCGATATTATCAGATAGATTCATAGCTAGTAATACTGTATAAACTCAACTATTTTATGTTGACTTGTTTTGTTTTGAGAAAGGACACCAAAAGGGCATCAATTGTATTGGAAACTGATAATACATTATACAGTGCGATCCTCTGTTTTCTCAATTTAAGGTCAACTCAAGTACTATTTTTTTTTTTGAAACGGAGGCAAAATATTTGCCTCATCGATTAATTAAGAAGAAGAGAGTTGCCCAGTTAATTTATGGAAAACCGGGCGAAAACCGTTACAGGCTCCCATGTGCGGACTACTCGCAAAGTACCAAACACCAAAACCGCTCAAGCGGTCCTCTAAACAAGCAACAACCGCAACCCTCGACACTTGCAGAACTGAAGTACTATGAGTTCTAGAAGATTTACTTATGTGCATGGATTCAAACTTACTTCCTAATAAATATCGCCCACAAGGATACTGTGAGGAAAAAGAAATGAACCAGCGAGGGTGCAGTGATCTACTGATCTCCGATGGCCAAAAGCAGGCTAGAAATTTAAAATAGCATTAGAGTTCAATATCGGTTTGACACAAACTGAAACGGAAAGTACTTAACTTCCTAATAAATGTTAAAAGCACTATGAGACACAAACCTATGTATCTAGGTAACCTGCATATTACAGACTGGATTACACATACAGCAATAAGCACACGCATCCCTCCTATTAGATTTGTTTTTCTCATTATTACTCTTGGCCTGACTTGTTTTTCCAGGAAGGAGCAAGGTGCAGCAATCTTTGACTGATTGAGACTGATTGGGTTCTAAAGAAACCAAAGGAGAAAATGTACAAAATAGTTTGGCTTGTCATTGTCAGATGTTTGAACATTTACACAAGTATCCTTGTGTCACACTGTCAGATGATTGGGCATTTACACAAGTATACTTGTCGCAGTCAATCATCTCGGGAGACTTTTCCATTTTGCAAAGAGTCCCAGCGAGACTTCTTTGGCCGAGGCCGCTAAATTTCTCCATAGAGACTATTGTTTCCAAGACGAAACAAAACCAAGTTTGTCGACCATCCAAGTTGCATCGGATGGAAATCCTTCTTCATTTCTCAACATCAGGCCAAGCATGAACTCTTTAGAACGCACAAAGTACAACCGTTTTTGATTAAAGACTGAACTAGCACAAAATAAGCAACACGGGTTATGAATAACCAAAGGAGCAAATGTACAAACAAATTAGTTACATGTCCTCCGGAAGATTATACTACTCCCAAGTAGTGCACTACCGGAATAAGGGCAGGGCCGTCGGCATAAGAAGACGTATGCCGACGGCCTGTGGAAAGCCGTCGACATAGAAAAGCCGTCGGCACAGCCAGATATATGCCGACGGCAACCGTAGGCATACAAAGGCCGTCAGCATATACCGGACTGTGCCGACGGCGGCCGTCGGTATAGCGCAGCCGTCGGCATATAAGCAGCCCAGGCGACCCCACCTGCGACGGCCAGCTGACGCCGTCGGAGGTATACCGACGGCACTGACGGAGGCCGTCGGCATAGGTCGAGCTGCCACGTGGGAGAGCTATGCCGACGGCACAGCCGTCGGCATATCTTTGCACCTATGCCGACGGCTTTACCGTAGGCATAGCCTTCGGCCAGGAACCACCAGGAACTGCCACGTGGCAGTAGTACTGAATCTGACTTATCTAATTTATTTTCATTTTTAGGTTGAAATCAGACTTATCTAAACTTAAATATACACAAATTATATATCGATTTGGGGTAGAATTTTCCATAGATTATGAATATCCAGTTTGTTTTTCATTTTGAGTATGTTATAACTGTGACCTCATGTACTTTTGCATATAGGTCCTTATACTTTGTTAAAATCATAAGTAATTGATATTTGCATCGATTTGACAAATTTAATATGGTTTCTTATCAAAATCTTGTAAAGATTCTGTTGCTATACTATGTTTTCAAATTTGAACAAACATAAATCATGTTTGCTTCAGATTTACAGAAAACACCCTTTTGTTTGACTATTTTGTATATTTTTCATTCCTTGGCCAAACGAGACAAATTTTATTTGTACATCCATCAGATTGTTTCTACGAGTGCGGTGGCGGGTGCAAACACCCGGCACGCGGCTCCGGAGTGTGACCCCCTTCACGGACGGCGCTGCCGCCGACGCTTGGAGGGGGGAAACGGCCGCGTCGGGCCGACACGGAGGGGATCCTGTGGTGGGTTGGGCCCGGATCTTGTTCCGGAGTGTTCCCATGGCCTGACCTATCACAATCAGGTGGAGAAGTCCATTGGTCAAACCCCGTCCGGCGAAAGTCAAAGGCGTAGATCTACGAGTCAACTGGTCCAGGGTTAGGCCTGCCGGGGGCCTTCGGAGGTAGCAATGCCACCAGAGCATCGCGACGGGTCCTCACACGTGTCTTAACATGCGGTGGCATGTCTGAAGAGTCAAGACGCATCTCCGGGGTGTGGCCCCCCTCACGGACGGCGATGACACCGGAGTGACGTCCTGCGGTTTTGGTGTTGCGTGAATATTCCTGAACACCCGGAGGGTGATAAAATCATGAGTTTTTTACACGGTGGAGACACATGTGATATAGGATGTGTAGTCATTTTTCATAATTTTTTGAGATGCAGAAGTAAGTGGAAAATTTCCTCTTTCCGGATTGTTCCTCGCATGTCTACGGGTGTGGCCGGGGGGCCTTCGTGCGGTAGCTATGCCACAGAATCTTGCGTTGGGCCCTCATACATGTCTGGAAGTGCGGTGGCGGGTGCAAACACCGGCACGCGGCTCTAGAGTGTGACCCCCTTCACGGACGGCGCTGCCGCCGGCGCTTGGAGGGGGGAAACGGCCGCGTCGGGTCGACACGGAGGGGATCCTGTGGTGGGTTGGGCCCGGATCTTGTTCCGGAGTGTTCCCATTGGCTGACCTATCACAACCAGGTGGAGAAGTCTATTGGTCAAAGCCTGTCCGGCGAAAGTCAAAGGCGTAGATCTACGGGTCAACTGGTCCAGTGTTAGGCCTGCCGGGGGCCTTGGGAGGGTAGCAATGCCACCAGAGCATCGTGACGGGTCCTCACACGTGTCTTAACATGCGGTGGCATGTCTGAAGAGTCAAGACGCGTCTCCGGGGTGTGGCCCCCCTCACGGACGGCGATGACACCGGAGTGACGTCCTGCGGTTTTGGTGCTGCGTGAATATTCCTGAACACCCAAAGGGTGATAAAATCATGAGTTTTTTACACGGTGCAGACACATGTGATATAGGATGTGTAGTCATTTTTCATAATTTTTTGAGATGCAGAAGTAAGTGGAAAAAATCCTCTTTGCGGATTGTTCCTCGCATGTCTACGGGTGTGGTCGGGGGCCTTCGTGGGGTAGCTATGCCACAGAATCTTGCGCTGGGCCCTCATACATGTCTGGAAGTGCGGTGGCGGGTGCAAACACCCGGCACGCGGCTCCAGAGTGTGACCCCCTTCACGGATGGCGCTGCCGCCGACGCTTGGAGGGGGGAAACGGCCGCGTCGGGTCGACACGGAGGGGATCCTGTGGTGGGTTGGGTCCGGACCTTGTTCCTGAGTGTTCCCATGGGGTGACCTATCACAACCAGGTGGAGAAGTCCATTGGTCAAAGCCCGTCCGGCGAAAGTCAAAGGCGTAGATCTACGGGTCAACTGGTCCAGGGTTAGGCCTGCCGGGAGCCTTGGGGGTAGCAATGCCACCAGAGCATCGCGACGGGTCCTCACACATGTCTTAACAAGTGGTGGCATGTCTGAAGATTCAAGACGCGTCTCCGGGGTGTAGCCCCCCTCACGGACAGCGATGACACCGGAGTGACGTCCTGCGGTTTTGGTGCTGCATGAATATTCCTGAACACCCGGAGGGTGATAAAATCATGAGTTTTTTACACGGTGCAGACACATGTGATATAGGATGTGTAGTCATTTTTCATAATTTTTTGAGATGCAGAAGTAAGTGGAAAAAATCCTCTTTGCGGATTATTCCTCGCATGTCTACGGGTGTGGTCGGGGGCCTTCGTGGGGTAGCTATGCCACAGAATCTTGCGCTGGGCCCTCATACATGTCTGGAAGTGCGGTGGCGGGTGCAAACACCCGGCACGTGGCTCCGGAGTGTGACCCCCTTCACGGACGGCGCTGCCGCCGGCGCTTGGAGGGGGGAAACGGCCGCGTCGGGTCGACACGGAGGGGATCCTGTGGTGGGTTGGGCACGGACCTTGTTCCGGAGTGTTCCCATGGGGTGACCTATCACAACCAGGTGGAGAAGTCCATTGGTCAAAGCCCGTCCGGCGAAAGTCAAAGGCGTAGATCTACGGGTCAACTGGTCCAGGGTTAGGCCTGCCGGGAGCCTTGGGGGGGTAGCAATGCCACCAGAGCATCGCGACGGGTCCTCACACATGTCTTAACATGTGGTGGCATGTCTGAAGAGTCAAGACGCGTCTCCGGGGTTTGGCCCCCCTCACGGACGGCGATGACACCAGAGTGACGTCCTGCGGTTTTGGTGCTGCGTGAATATTCCTGAACACCCGGAGGGTGATAAAATCATGAGTTTTTTACACGGTGCAGACACATGTGATATAGGATGTGTAGTCATTTTTCATAATTTTTTTAGATGAAGAAGTAAGTGGAAAAAATCCTCTTTGCGGATTGTTCCTCGCATGTCTACAGGTGTGGCCGGGGGCCTTCGTGGGGTAGCTATGCCACATAATCTTGCGCTGAGCCCTCATACATGTCTGGAAGTGCGGTGGCGGGTGCAAACACCCGGCACGCGGCTCCGGAGTGTGACCCCCTTCACGGACGGCGCTGCCGCCGGCACTTGGAAGGGGGAAACGGCCGCGTCGGGTCGACACGGAGGGGATCCTGTGGTGGGTTGGGCCCGGATCTTGTTCCGGAGTGTTCCCATTGGCTGACCTATCACAACCAGGTGGAGAAGTCTATTGGTCAAAGCCCGTCCGGCGAAAGTCAAAGGCGTAGATCTACGGGTCAACTGGTCCAGGGTTAGGCCTGCCGGGGGCCTTGGGGGGGGGGGGGTAGCAATGCCACCAGAGCATCTTGACGGGTCCTCACACGTGTCTTAACATGCGGTGGCATGTCTGAAGAGTCAAGACGCGTCTCCGGGGTGTGGCCCCCCTCACGGACGGCGATGAAACCGGAGTGACGTCCTGCGGTTTTGGTGCTGCGTGAATATTCCTGAAAGTTATGTGGCATGCGTAGACGCCCGTCGTGGGGCTCCCTGGCGTGGCCCCCCTCCACGGACGGTACTGCCGCCGTCACTTGGAGGGGGGAAACGTGCGCATCGGGTAGAGCCGGAGGGAATCTAGTGAAGAGGGAATCTAAGGGTGATTCACATGTATATTATGTATATATGTGCAATAAAAAAAGAAAAGAAAATATAATTAGAAAAGAAAATTAAAAAAAGTATATATGCCGACGGCCTTGCCGTCGGCATAGAATGACACGTGGCGTTAGTGATATGCCGATGGCTAGGCCGTCGGCATAGACCACCTTATCCACTCGCGAACCAGTCTCCACCGCCCATTTCTCTCTCACTCTATCCCCGTCCGTCCGATCCCGACCCGTCGCCGGCACCCTCTCCGCCCCGCACCCGCGCGTCGCCGGCACCCTCTTCGCCCCGCACCGCCGCCACCCCGTCTGCGCCAGGACCCGCCCGCGGCACGCCTCCGTCGTCGCCCGCGGCTCACCTCCGTCATCGCCCGCGGCTCGCCTCTGCCTCCGCCATCGCCCGCGGCTCGCCTCCGCCGTCACTCGCACAAGCACCGACGCTGCGTCCCTCCTCCACCTCCGGCTAGGGACGCCGGCCGCGTCCCTCCTCCACCTTCGAGCTTCGGACGGGGCAGGGGGCCACCGGCTGCGCCTCCTCTGCTGCTGCTCGGGCCGCCCTTGCCCTGGGCGCTGCTCCCCTCTGCCGCCCCGACCCCGGCCCGAATCTCACCCACCGGTGAGGATTTTTTTAATGCATTGTTTTAGAATTTTGTGTGTATACAATTTTTGTAGATAGATGGATTTTAGATGAATTTGTGCAGATGTATGGATGTTAGATGAATTTATGGATGGTGCTTAGATGGATTGATGTTGCAAATTTGCAGTTAACAAATGGCAGGACTTGCCCAGTTAACGGGGATGCTGGAAGTTGCTGCCGTGTCTGGTTTGGTTGTCCTCATTGTCTGATGCGACTCTTGATGGATCTTGGATGTTGGTCCCTGCTATAGATGGCCCAACAATGGTGTTTGTATCATGGCATGGCTGCTATGTTAGATGCCTGAGTTGTCCATAAACCTAATGACAACTTCGTAGCTTAAGTCGCATCTTCTATCTATTTTCTGTCAAAGTAGTACTGTATTTGAACCATCGTCATTATTATTATTATTATGTAATCGTGCCCAATACCGTGTTCATGTTTTGTCGATACAATGTTTCTTCAATTGTGTTCTATATATGCCTTGTGTTCATGTTTTGTCGATGCAAACTTCTTAGTTTCCTTGATAAAAAGACCCAAATTAGTGCTCAGAATTTCAGGCTATATTTGATGTGATGAGGACCCGTGCGATGTTCCCATGCCATCATAGTTTGAAGTGTCTATGCTTTATGTGATGCGATGACCTAAATTTTTTCACTCGGTGGAACTTACAGGATTTGTGGTGTTGCATCTCCGTGGAGTGATCGTCGACGTTGGAGCTGTTGGTCCACGATCGTCCCTCCGCTGATCGACTACATCCTCTACATCCGAGGGTGAGCTACAATTCCATCTCCTCCTCCGCTTTTTTTCATGTCACTAGATTTCACTTTCACGTCAAGTCGCGTAACCTAGGCGTCTCCCGTCCGAAAGGGTTGCATCGATAAATATGCATTCAATTGCATATTTATCACCGTAACTCATTCGGATTGTCCAGCGTTTTCCACGGACAGCCCGAGGATGTGTAGATTGGGTACGTTCTCCATGCTCTACCCCATTCCGAGACAAAATTTCGGCAGCACCTCCCCGCTGTTCTCCAGATACACGTCCCGGCAATTTTGTCTCGGAATGGGGTAGAGCAAGGAGAACGTACTCAATCTACACATCCTCGGGTGGGATTAGGACCCATCTTTACCTATTAGAGATGTAGGTGGATTCAATGTCGTTTCTCGTCAACCCGGTAGAAAATAAAACATTGATGTGATTAATTTAAATGAATCCTTAATTTTGGTGTGTGCCTCCCAATAAAGCAGAGATGGCAGATAATCAGTGGATGTACAGTGGTTTTTTCCGTCGGAATCAAGTAACAACAGAGTGGGCCGAGAGAACCGATG
The DNA here is from genome assembly GCA_039707655.1 of Elymus sibiricus. Classification (NCBI taxonomy): domain Eukaryota; kingdom Viridiplantae; phylum Streptophyta; class Magnoliopsida; order Poales; family Poaceae; genus Elymus; species Elymus sibiricus. The sequence goes on from CM077666.1 coordinate 32,813,361, forward strand.
TGTTTTTGAAGGAGATATTCCGTCGTCCAATGAGAATGGTGCCAGAATGCCCCTGTGCCAAATGTAAGAGACGTATCCGTAGAGATCAGGAGGAGATGACTTTGCACCTTCGCACGAATGGATTTATGCCAAACTTTAACATGCCGATAAACTTTGCCCAGCGGGACCATGGTAGAGAGGAGGTGATACGACAACGCATCGCTGGTCATGAGGACGATGGGGTTAGAGACATGCTAGATGATGTCTGTGCTGCACAGACGGCAGCTGCGACACTTTCAGCGAATGAACCGGAGGAGCCGGAGGAAAACGCAAAGGCCTTCCTGGATATCTTGGCCTCGTCAAAGAAACCTCTTTATGAGGGTGCCAAGCTCTCTCAGATGGATGCCATCTCGCAACTGATGGCAGTCAAGGCGGAGTACGGCTGTACCCGAGGTTGCTTCGAAGCATTTCTGGGAGTATGGGCTAACAGCACTAGTAGAAAACAGACCTTTCATCCAACCCTTTAGTCCCGGTTTGATTACGGCCCGGGACTAATGTGACCATTAGTTCCGGTTCCAACGGCTAGGAGCGGTCTGGGGCACGGGCATCATTAGTCCCGGTTCATTTTGTACCTATAGTCCCGGTTTGTGATACAAACCGGGACTCACAAACCGGGACTAAAGGGGTGGTGGCAGGCTGGTGGCAGGCTGGGGCCCCACGATCACCTTTAGTCCCGGTTTGTATCACAAACCGGGACTAGAGGTGGACCTTTAGTCCCGGTTTGTATAACCAACTGGGACTAAAGACGTCCCTATATAAACCCTTCGTCCAGCCCAAGCCCATTCTCTCTGTTTTCCCCTTTCTCTCCTCTGTTCTTTCCCTTGCTCTCGAGCTCATCCTCCATTTTTGCCAAAGATTTGTCAAGATTTGAAGGCACCCCATCTATCCAAGTGTTCACAAAGGTTAGCAACTTTGTCCTTTCATCTCTCATTGCTAGATTAGCTCGTGCAATGCTCTATAATTAAGTATAGTGATTTGTGGGTTCTAGTTTGGGAGTAATTATGTGGGAGTTTATTTGATTTATATGCAATTTGAGCTCAAATTAACTTCTTAGTTTGCATATGTGTAGGTGTGGTTTACTTAGTGCCTTCCCGTCCCCGTCCTAACCACCGTCGATCGCCCGCACCGTCCCGTCGCCGGCACCACCTTGGTGAGCCTCTTGTTCTTATCCTTTTTATAAAAAAAATCTTATTTGTATGATTTAGATAGTTAATTGTATAATTTTCTTACATGTATGATTGTTTGTTATACATAGTGCCATGACTTTGATATCCGTCCCCGTCGGCCCTCGTCCGGTTTATGATTCGGATGTGGTATATATATATTCTCTTTTATAACTATTTGTTGCATTTCGCGTTTATGACAATTATGCCCATCAAGTTGACATAGATATTTTTATCTAGGAGGTATGTGAACCGGAAATTGCAACCGACCCTCTTGTCGAGAAGTTAAATTTAGTTGAAAAAGAAAACGAGTATTTGAAAGAAAAATTGAAAAGAATTGAAGAAGAGAAGATGAAATTGGAGTTGTATGTTGCCGATGTCGTCGATGATCACAAGATCAAGATGGATGCAATGCGCTTGAAGATTAGAAAGATTAGAAACTATGCCGTTAATAAAGAGGCTTGGTATCATTATACTGTTGGATCAATTATTACCTTAGTTGCGATTTTGATCGCATTTGTTGTTGCATTTAAATGCTTTAGCTAGATAGTTTTATGTTGTTTTATGAGAATAAGTGTGTATGAACTTTATGTATGAACTTGTATTAATTTGGTCTTTTCGGTGTTGTGTAATGAAGATGAGTCGGCAATGGATGTACGATGACTGACGCTCTCCCCAGTTCATTAATGGCATGCATAGTTTTCTGCGTGCAGCTGAGGCAAACAAGCAGAATGGTTTTATGTGTTGTCCATGTGGTGTCTGTAAGAATGATAGGAATTACTCTAGCTCAAAAGTCATTCACGTCCACCTGTTTACGTCCGGTTTCATGTCCGGATATAACTGTTGGACCAAGCACGGAGAAAGAGGGGTTCTAATGGAAGAGAATGAAGAAGAAGAGGATGATGACAACTATGCTGGGTTCCCTGAATACGATGGAACTACAATGGGGGAAGAGAATGAAGAAGAAGAAGCTAAAGAAGAGGCATCAGATGAGCCCGCTGATGGTCTTGGTCGGGCCATTGCTGATGCAAAGAGAAACTGCGAAAGTGAAAAGGAGAAGTTGAAGTTGCAACGCATGTTAGAGGATCACAAAAAATTGTTGTACCCAAATTGCGAAGATGACAAGAAAAAGCTGGGTACCACACTGGAATTGCTGCAATGGAAGGCAGAGAATGGTGTAGCTGACAAGGGATTTGAAAAGTTGCTGAAAATTTTAAAGAAGATGCTTCCAAAGGACAACGAATTGCCCGACAGTACGTACGAAGCAAAGAAGGTTGTCTGCCCTCTAGGATTAGAGGTGCAGAAGATACATGCATGCCCTAATGACTACATCCTCTACCGCGGTAAGGAGTACGAGAATCTGAATGCATGCCCGGTATGCGGTGCATTGCGCTATAAGATCAGTCGTGATGACCCTGGTGATGATGTTGAGGGCGAGCGCCCCAGGAAGAGGATTCCTGCCAAGGTGATGTGGTATGCTCCTATAATACCACGGTTGAAACGTTTGTTCCAAAACAAAGAGCATGCCAAGTTGATGCGATGGCACAAAGAAGACCGTAAGAAAGACGGGAAGTTGAGAGTACCTGCTGACGGGTCGCAGTGGAGAAAAATCGAGAGAAAGTGGCGGGACTTTGCAGATGACGCAAGGAACATATGGTTTGGTTTAAGTGCAGATGGCATTAATCCTTTTGGGGAGCAGAGCAGCAATCATAGCACCTGGCCTGTGACTCCATGTATCTATAACCTTCCTCCTTGGTTGTGCATGAAGCGGAAGTTCATTATGATGCCAGTGCTCATCCAAGGCCCCAAGCAACTCGGCAACGACATTGATGTGTACCTAAGGCCATTAGTTGAAGAACTTTTACAGCTGTGGGACATAAAAGGTGTACGTGTGTGGGATGAGCACAAACAGCAGGAATTTGACCTACGAGCGTTGCTGTTTGTAACCA